>RYFJ01001527.1:0-89949 GCA_003991445.1 Oryza meyeriana var. granulata
ACCCAAAGAGAGAGGATAAATGGAGTGAAGCGCGGGCAATGCGTGCAGCAGACAGATGGAAGGGCTATGGGCGCTGCTGAGGTGTCGGGGGCATCTTCGCGAGGGTCCAAGGGGCCTGCCTTCCTCTCACGTGGATCTAAGGGCGCGCAGAGGAGTGCCAGCCTGTTGGCCGAGCACACGTGGGCGAAGAGAGATTCTGGTGATCTCGTTTGGCGACGACGGACGGAGCAGTGGCACAACCGAGTAGCATAGTATATAACGATTCCGCTTGAGGACTGTCTCTGGGTTGACGCGAAACCTCGAACTGACGATACATGATTGATACAATCCAATGATGAATAAGTGAAAAGCAACAGGCCGATTGCCGTATCAGCATTCGCTATACATCGAGATGCGCTAGAAGCGATGATAAAGTGAGATAGGTGAAACATAAAATACCAGCTGACTGGTGCGGGCTGCAGCGAGGAGGGCGGCGGGGCGAGCTCGGGGTAGAGAGGAGCGCATGGGCGGCGGCGTAGGAAAGAGCCAGGGGAGGGCGCAGTGACGGGCGCGGGCAAGGTCGAGGGCCGCGGGCGCGGGCGCAGGCTGAAGGGCGGCGGGCGCGGGCTTGCGAGAGAGAGAGGGCGCGGGGTCAGGGCTCGCAGGGGCCGGGCGCGAGGGAGGCGGGTGCGGGTCGGTGGAGAGGCGCGGGCGCTGGTCGGATTGGGAGGCGTCTAGTGCCGTATCGGAGGATTCGGACGTCAAAGTCCCAAGAGGATGGTCTGATTGGGGCTGCTTGCTTCAACCTGAAAGGAAATTGGGCCAGTGCGTGAGTTTTCACTTGCATGAGAAGATGACTATTGAAGAGCATGGCAGATTGGAGAAAACGTGTTTTAGTGGCACAAAAACATTTGGTGTTGGGCGTGTTATGCAAACTAACCCCCTTAAGAACGATTGTTGTCCCGAGGTTAGGTCGGCTCGGTGAAGTGTAGGGAAAGCTCTTGCTCGGAAGACGGTCTTTCATGCTCGCCAGGTTTGCTCATCCTGTGTGGTTATCCATGTTACTTGCTACATCTTGATTGTCTTGTTCCTTGTTCGCTCGCTTCATCTTCTTTATATGGCCCCCGGAAAGTTTGGGGGTTTTGGGGGGGTTTTTTTGATAGCTGAGGTCTTGTGTAGCGTTCGATGCTTCGTACCGCGCAACCTCAGTGGGCACCTCTGAGGCATGTCTTTAAAACTGTTGATCAGTGGGAAGTGACAGTTGTTGCACTTCAGATAGCTCGGGTGGCAGGTCCAATATAGGCGACTTCGATTCTCCTACTCTTGCAAGCACCTATATCGGTCACGTACCGTGGTGCTTATATTTCCTTGAATTGAAACATGTGGGTAACCTCGGAGCGCGCGTCACTTTGAGATCATGATCGAGTCATTAGGTCTGAACTTCAGCTCACGTCTCCTTTGTTAGCATAGCTCGTTTTTGTCTTGATTGGCTGTCCATTCAATTTTCTCTAGATCACCGAAGCTGTGTCTTGCGCTTCATTGTATCGTAGCTGGGGCCAAAACGTTGGTCTCTCACCCCACCTTGTGCCCAGCTTAGAGGTGTTCTACACTTCCTCCCGTATGAGAGCCTCGAATGGTGACATTTTGTAGGTTGCTTGGTAGCTGTTGTTGTATATGAAAACTCGGCATACTGTGCAAGACAAGATTTCCCAGCGTTGGGTCCAGTGGTGAGACACGACGCTCTAACATGTCCATGCTAAATTTGGTTCATTCCTCTTGGGTTTGTCTCTCAGATTTGCGGGTGATAAGCAGTGCTAAAGCTAGTTGGTTGTCTCTCATTGCTTTGCTGGGCATGCCGTTTCCGAAAATGTGAGATAATCTGGGCACCTGTCGCGAAACTATTGTTTTGGCACACCGATGTAGCATAACATACGTGCCGAGAGAAATACATTCGGCTAGCTTGGTTTTCGCTTTGTCAGTGGTTTTCACTGGTATAGGTGTGCTACTTGTCGAATCCGATCACTAAACCATATTGGAGTCATTGCCTGCGCTGTGACCTTTGGCAAACAGTGATGAAGTCCAATTTCCAGACTTGGTCCATTTCCATTGCTGGGATCTGTAATGGCTGTGAAAGTAGCCGGCTGGCTTATGGTCTCAGACTTTATCGCTGACAGCTAGATCACACTGAGCTGCCGTACATATTCAGGCTAGCAGTCACGGCTTCAAGTGCTTGCCACCCAAATCTTCCTTAAACTTGATACTTTGGTACTACCGGGATGATTAGTACAATGTTTCATGGCTCTTCAGAATCAGGTTCTTGACCTTTTTCATCTTGGGGATGTTATATTTCGCTGTCTCAGCCCGAATCAGCTCCATTTCATCCATTTGTCTGCCCGAGGGTTGTCCTTTTCTCTATGTGTTGCGCTTACTTTCTGGATTCCTGTGTCTTTTCAGCTTGGGCTGCAAGAAGTTTGGTCTGTTCAATCGTCGACTTTGCTTCCACGGCTGCAACATCATACTCATAATGCTCCACCAAGTTCAGGTGAGGGTTGAAATTACCTATATAGCATATTCAGGTTGGTCCATTGGCTTATGGTTGAGACTATGTTGCAATGAGCTTTCGCGACTCATGCGCGTCTGCGAACTTACGTTTGGCTTTCTCTATGGTGAGTAATTCTATGTAGGGTTCATGAGTCCTGTGATTAACTCGAGCATCATCCTTTGCCTGAAGTTTCTGATTATCCGCTTGTGTGAATGTATATTATTCAGCTACGTTGTGATCATTGAGTATAGTCTCGGCAGCGATTACCCGCGTCACGTAATGCATGCCGGAAATTTAAGGTATGCTACACAGACTAGGCGTGCTAAGTGTACGCTAGGTGAAGTTCTGTTCATGTGGCCCTTCAATTGCCGCGATGATCAGTAGGCCTACTACCTTCCTTCCTTTGCGTCAACACCGGCAGGCAAGACCTAACGGGGATGCGTCCACGAGTATACACGATCGAAGGCTGCTTGCCAACATTCGGTATAAAACCAGATGGTGTTGTGGTGTAGCTTGTTCTTCAATTTGGAAGCGTTTCTTCGGCTTCGTAGTCCATCAATCCTCTTTTCCTCTTCAGCAGCTGAGATCATTGTCTAGCAATCTTTGAAGGCTTCAATGAATCGGCGGTAGTAACCAGGCCAATCCAAGAAATGCGTCTTATTTGTCGAAACATTCTGGTGGTTGATTGCCAATTCAACCCTTCTTGGATTTGCTTGGGTCTAACGGCTACCCACCTCAAAAGCACATGACGCAAGGACCAACCTCCTCCAACAGAACTCCACACTTCTAAATTTTGGCATATAATGTGGTGCTCTCGAGTGTTTATTCCAAGAACTAGGCCGTAGGTTCTTTATCTCTTGCTTCACTCTTCGAATATGATGAGGTGTCATCAATTAAGGACTACTAAAACTGAATCCAAGTACCTCCATAAATATTTATTCATCAAGTTCGTGAAGCTTGCGGTGGATTGGTTAGGTCCACGGCATTCGGTGTAGCTCATACAAACCGTAACGGGTGGTGAAGGTGTCCTTCGGGTGATCATTCGGGTCTGATTTTCAGCTGAAGAGGTAGCCTAGGTCTCGAATCAAGTCTTGAGAATAATGTGGCATCCTACGTCATTTGATTTCAAAAGATCATCACTACGGGCAGCGGGTATTTGTTTTTGCTGGTAACTCATTCAACGGCGTAGTCGAGCCATGCCTGAGATGTGTGATGCCTTCTTCTCCAGATAACGAATCGCCACCGGGAGAGTCCATGGTGTATGTGTCTTGGCCCGAATGAATCCCTTGTTCAGTGCGTCTCTAAGCTTCTTCAGTTCAGCCTAGCTCATTAGGTGGCAATACGGTAGGGCCGTTTGATGATTTGGGGCTGTTCGAGGCGAGCCAGTTATTCTAGAACTCCGATGTCTTTTGTCAGGTGCTGAACGGGGTACTCATACTGGAAAGATGTCAGGGTACTCTCGACAAACTACCATAGAATCTGCTTTTATCCTACTAAAAGGCTGGCTGAAGAAGAGAATGAGAGTGGTAGACGGTTCTATTGAGAAAACTCTACCGATCCACGCTGTGTTTGTGAGTGGTGATTGGCCTACTTCTACAGTTGATCAACCTTGTGGCTTGGAGATTCGCAATGCCAGTGCCCAAGTATACAGTCTAAACCTTGTGTCCGCAAGCAGCGACAATTGCAGATTTGCCAAAGAATCTTATTACGTAACGTTGGATAACAATGGGTCACTGTCGGTGCAAACTAGTTTTGTTGTCAACCTCTGATACCCATTGGGATTGTATATCTTGGGGTTAACTCAGGTGTAAGTTTCATGTTGATATGATTTGCAGCAGAACTCTTGATATGAAAGATGTGAACCTCCAGAATCAAATAAAACCAGTGCAGGGGTTGAGTTCACGAGAAACATACAGCACCAAAACATTCAGGCGCCATCCTGAGCTTTCGGCGGTCCACGATGTTAACCTGCTCCAAGGTTCTGTAGGCAGGCTTGGGGCTGGTTGCGGGCTGGTGGTGCTCTCCACGGCCTCCTCCAAGCGCTGCTGGTCGCGGCTGGACATCGGAGGGCGAAGCTGAACTGGACGGGGTACCCTTCTTTCGGGGCCACGAGGTGGAGTAATGCCGTACTCTCCACATTGTAGCATCTACGGCCTGGAAAGTCGGTAGGCTTGTTGTGTCAGCTGGGGAGGGGGCGGCTGAGGCACACGAGGGCTGGTGGCTGTTGGGCTTGCTTGAGTGGAACTGGTACCTGCCGGTGCTGGCGCCGGCGGCCGAACCGTTGCGGGAACGCCATCATCTGCGTGCTCGCGAGGAGCTTCTCCTGGGTTGGCGTGGCAGTCCCATTACTTTGGCTGGGCCTCCATTACGCCGACGGTGTTGTGCTCCCATCCAAATGGCTTTGTTCACCAAAGTGTGGGAAGTCAGGGGAAGTCAATGGATCAAATGGCTCAACTGCTCTCCTCATCTAGTCCTTGCAGGAATTCTCCAATCGTTGTCTCGTCATTATGGTAGTCGGCAGCGCATAATGCGAGCAAGGTGGTTGCAGGCGGTGGGAGGTATACTCGCTAACGGACATTGTTTGCCCTTTGCTTCTAGAGTTTCAATTTCTTCCATCTTGAATCTTCCATTGATACCAGCTGGGAGTGTGCTTTGCGGAAAGCTATCCTTAAACTCATGCCACGTTAACAGACATGGCTTTTCTTGTATGCATTGTCACGGTAATTGTCCCATTCAGTACTAGCGGCGCGTGAAGCTGTTCTGCTGCAATGCCACACTTCTCAGCATCGTCGAGTGACCTAAGTCGAGCTTTCTCTCGCCTGCATGAAGCGCAGCAGTCATCGGCGTCAGTGGATGCCCGAAACGGGGCAAAATACGGTGTGGCTTTGGGTGCGGTGAAATCAAAGCCTTGGATGGTTGGAGTTGGTTGCCTATATGCTTGTGCTCCTTCAAAGGCTGTGTGCGGCTGCACCATGCGCATGCGGGTGTTCTTTCATCCTCTCAAGCATTGAGTGTTGTGCGCTGCGGTTTTTGCTCAGCAACATGAGCACCCTCGGGCCATGGTAGGACAAAGGTTGGCTTGCTGGCACCGGCAGGTGCAGCCGGGGTATGTGCAGATCTTAGGGCCACACGTTGCTGCTGGGGTTTGACCATGGTGTGCTGTGGTTCAGAGGAGAACTTCTTCTTGAGCACTCGAGCTAGAACGGGTCTGCTGGCGTGCATGCATCTGTACAACAATTCCTCCGATTACTACTTTGCATAAGGATGCAAGAAACTAGTGCACTAGATTAGTTGTGATAGGGATGAAAATATATACAGCCAACAGGAACAGAGAAAAGATTCCAAATAAATGGTCAACTGGAAGTACCAACTAGATCATAAGGCCGATTGGAAAACTTAGTCATACCGTAGCATAATACATGGTGGACAAGCCTTAGTCGTGCACCAAAAGAACCAAAGTACACGGCAAGGGGTGAGTGAATCAATCTTAACAGTCACAACATCAGGTCATTACATCACTCAACGCATGCAGCGGCACCATCGCCTAGGGCTGGAACAAAAGCACTACTCGGCTGGACTACACAAAACCTTTCATAGCTGAGTGGCTCTACCAAATGTGGAAGAGCCTTATCTCCTTGGTAAGCTCTTGCATGTCACCACTTCTGGCGAAGTGGGTAAAACTTGATCATAATCCTCCTCATCTGCCAGCGACCTACTGTGGGAGCAGGGGCGATGAACGAGTCGATGAGATGATCGTCAGCTTCAGATTGAACGGCTTGAAGAGGTCAAGCTGATACGTCTACTGCAGCTGATCCATTGCGTGATAGTCACGATTGGAGCGGCTGACGGGCACGGGTTGCCAGGCAGCGCTAAATCTAAAAATCAGCTCTGGGCGATCTGGGTGTTGGCACAAGTGGTGGGGAGCATGGGTAGCAGAGGCTAGGTGCCCGCAGACTGGGGCTGGTGCAGACACATTCTCCACACAAGTTAATCAGCTCGATTGCGGGGATGTTGGCCGCATGCGGCATATAGGCGTCATGAGGCGCTGTCACAAAGCGAGCGATCGCGCACGGGAGCTTGCGGCAGTTCCAATGCAATGAACGGTGGGTAAGCGATCTGAGGGAGCGCGACGTACTCCGCCAAGTTTGCAAAGGACATGGTTGTGGTCACCGCTCAGCCTGAAGAGGGTAGAGTGTGAACTTCCTCCCCAAGGGCGTTGCCGGATGGTACGGGGTATTTGTGGTGCCACTCCACATGGAGTGACATGTTGCCATGGCAATATAGGCCGCGATCATTGATGGTTCTTGTGTGAGGGAGGGAGCATAGCGGGTGAACTCAAGGGCCCAGCTCAACATTAACCCTGGCGAGTATACGGAGAACTCGTGCACGGGTATCAGCTGAAGCACGGCAATGTTGGTGTGAGCAATGTATACTCAGGAGGGTGGTGATAAATGGATGCACGCTGCAGCGATGTTCCACAAATCACGTGGCATAACGCGGTGGGCCTGGCGTACACTGGTCCCATGAACACCACTCGGTCCATCTGTAGCAAGTTAGCAACAACCAAAGGATAAGATATGATTCAAAATGAAAGTTGGGCAGGTTAGTAGTAAACTATATGAGTTGAGTGTAATTATGTATAGTCTTAGTTTTCAAAGTTTTGCAATTTAGTTTTCAGATTCAAACAAAGTGGCATGGGTGTGGCGAACATAACAAGTATATCGCACAAACCGGCAAGAGATAAAAAACAGATAAAAGGAAGAAGCTATGCTTCCATCTTAGTTACTGATTGACTGCCCTCTTAATCTTTCCTATAGTATGTTGATCATAACGTCTAGCGTTCATCTACAAGTGGTCATCTTCAACACCAAATGCAGTAGGATTAATGGAGATAGTAAGTCTAGATTTTGCTGTGATCTTTTGCAACACATTTGCACAGCTTTTGGACTAAGGTTAATTCGAACTTTTTTTAAATCATATTAGAGCTAAGATTCAAACAGATACTTGAACGCATTTTAAAGGGCATGGGACTGCTGCGTTTTGAACATTGAAGCATAGTTTTAAAGTCAAATCTTTTGTCCAAAGGAGGTTAAGTGGAGTAAAAATGATATGCTAAATAGGTAATTGAGCTAATTAGAGTTTAGAAGATAGCTGAGAAATTGTGAACAGGTGTTTTTCAAAGTAAAAGAACAAAAAATCAAACGTACCTAACGAATGGCTTATCTATGCTTAACCTGGTCCGGTTATTGCTGTGATACTCCAAGCGGCTGTCGACCCCCGGGTTTGACCCGAACCTATGTGTGTACGGTCAGTGCCACGATAATTTGTAGCACACACATTCACATTGTGATCATAAGCCATAACATCACAGGTTCAGCTTCACAGCGGGACCAACATATAGTCCGTTCAAGAGGCCTAGACTTTAGCGGTACATAGAGGCGGACCGGTCCAAAGTAGTAAAGCAAATGTAACAAGAGTTCAACGGACACGATTATAGGAGGCACCAATAACAGCAAGTATGCTGCCGCCGCACGGCGACCAACCGGTAAGCCTAGTAAGCACGCATCGTGTCGGGTCTCATAACACGCTGCATTAGAAGACTCGAATTTGTCGGGTCTCTCAACCATTCTAAAAAAAAGAAGTCACACAAGCTGTGTGAGTACAAGTGATACGTACTCGCAAGTACTTATAGTGTTTGCAATGGTATTCCATATATGCGAGATAACAACAGGGAATGGGTTAGGTCTGCAGTTTGCATAAATCATAATAGTACATAGGAAAACTAGTCGTTAGTTGCAACGGATAATTTTTGTAAAATCAAGTACGCACAGAAAACAGTATATGTAGCATCAACACGCCAAGAGTTTCCAACATAGTGGGATCCTGCCTGGCCAGCCAGCATGGCACACGCTGCCGACAACCATGCCCAGGCGAATCCTCGTTCGCACAAAGATTTTCCAAAACAGTTCCAAAATTAAGAACTTACTAGGTGGTGATTTCCAAGTCATCCATTAAAGAGGGACACGGCTATTCGATATAGTTTTTAACTCTCGAGAGTGTGTACACTGTAACCACATGACAAGGACAAAATGAGCTACACACGGAGGCTCACGACATCAGTGACAGCCTTTTCGACGTTGCCGCTATGAATATCGCACGCTTATGATTTCATCCGATAGGGAGTTGGGAGGCTGCCCAAAATCGCCCAGGCTCATACCATGTGCTGGTTCTACGCTTGAACTAATATCAGGTACTTCGAGCTTATGGCAAAAACAGTAACCCGGCACTATCCCAAGGTCACAAAAATGAACTACTACCTACCACGGGGGTCTATTGTAGGTAATCACAATATACTAAGCTAGGAACTCCCATAATGAGCCACATGTGTTTGCACTGTGCTTCTGGTTCTAGCTACACCATAGAATAGGTGCTTAGTGACCCGGGCGAGAGACCACTGCTAATCGATTATCTGAAAAAGGCACGAACACTACTCCATTCGGCCCAATCAAAGCTTGTTTTCAGTTTTTGTTTTTTTCACAAGAGCACAGGGGACAGATACCCACTGTTCATTGCCATAATTTGCAAATGCTGTCTTTTGTCCAACATCCCAAAAATCAAGTACAATAGCTTGATTAAAAAGCAATAGCATACTATTGACATCATTCCTAACCTACATGACCCAATTTAGTGGCAACATAAGTGACAAGGAATTCATGATACTCAAGTAACAGGATCAGGCATGATGCAACAGAGGTTAAACATACCAGGATGCCACACATTTCTAAGTAAACATAGCATGCATATAGTTTTGCATCATATAGGTTTGGAGGTTTTGAAAATATAAGGAGCATTGTCAAGGGGGTTGCTTGCTTGGTTCCTGGACTTCTCGGAACTCTTTCTGATCTTCACAACGCGGGTCCAACAACGTCGTATTCTACTGAGGAGACAAACGAATGCATGAAACAACGGCAAAATATTTGAACAGGAACAGGCAAGTACAGCAATATTTTGCAGAATATGCAAGTGCATTCTGATTTTAGATTGATTTAGGAAAAAGAATGCGCTTGAATCGAGTTTGTCAATGAGGGAGATACGGCTAAACTGAGGTCTGCTCTGTCCTAAAATCGAAAATAAATGAGAAACGGCATTTCTGCTTCAATCCTGAACTGCAGAATGGCTGAAAACTTCTACCGACTTAACGGGTGTCTATTTGAGACGTTTTTGGTTCTAGGGCATTTTTATGGTACGAAACCACATGTGTGCTGTTGTGAACCTAAGGACCACTCCCAAAAAGTGGATATTTCTCCAACTTGCTAGGATATTATATGCACACGCTCACACGTCACTAAAACGGCCTAACACGTGAAATCCACCGGGCGTGAAGTTTTAATCTAAGGCATTTGGGGGTGTGGAGGGTTTTCTAGGGCCTAGGAGTCACTGGATGTACAGGTGGAACCTCGGGAAGGCTTCGGTAGTGGCGAACGCCTCGGTCCGAAAACGATGTTGTCTTCGTAAGCGCGAACTACATATCTTCGCACGTAACGACAACCGGCAAAAAACGGGAAAACGACAGCAGCTACTCTACTCGGGGTTTTATCCTGCTCTGACGCTAGAGGGGGCAACCCGGCTTGCATGGCTGATGGGGTGCTGCACTCACTCAAACACAAGCGCACCTTAGGTGTTTGATGAAAAGCCAAGCTAATGCACGGCTTGTTACTCTGTCCTCTCATGCTCTAGTGAATCGCTAGTGATGCAGGGGTGTGGGGAAGCTCTAGGGCTCCTGCATGCAAATCGAGGCTCTACTACCATGCGGCATGCTCGATTGAGCCTCATCCACACATATGGCCATGGTGTGACGCTTGGGTGGACGGCAAAACAATGGCATATAGGCCAAGCCAAGGACGTGGTGAGAACTAGTGCGTACAGGAATAAAAAGGAAGTACATGCAGAAACAGAAACTCACCGAAGAGTGCAGGCTGTGGGGTGCGACGTTGAGGCGGTGGTCAGCTCGCAACAGGGTCGCTCGTGATGGAGGCTGCAGACAAGTGGCTATGATGAGCTCAAAGAGTGAAGGGAGATGGTGATACGGCCAGGACAGCGCTAAATCACCAGGGCGCAGTTCAGCGGCTGGAAGTCACGGCGGCACTCCGGTTCGGCGTTGCAAAACCGCGATGGGGCTGCGGTGGTGCCTGCTGCTTGCCGAGGCTGGGATGAAAACAGAGTAGGTCGGGCAGGAACACGGGGTGACACAGCTGAGACACGGCAAAAACTCACCGGAGCGTCCCCAGACGAGAAAGCATGTGCTCGCTGGCACCGTGGGCGGCACCTCACGTTCTCAGCGAACCAAGGGGCAAACCTTTGGTCCTTGGCAGGTGAGAAAGAGGGCGAGCTGGGGAAGCAGAAGGACATAGGCTTTGGTTAAAAGGAAGGCAGGGAAGGGAGAGGAGAGGGGAGGCGCTGCTTCTGCTCCACGTCTCGCGATGGCGGTGCGCGCGGGCAAGCGTTGCAGCAGACAGATGGGACAGGGCAGGGCGCTGCTGAGGCTGTCGGGGGCATCTCGCGAGGTCCCAAGGCGGCTCTGCCTCTCCCTCTCACATGGTCTAGGGCGCGCAGAGGAAGCTACCTGGCCGAGCCGCACGGGCGGAGAGAGATTCTCGCGTGATCTCGTTTGGACGACGGAGGACAGGGCACAACCGATAGCATCACGTATCAACGATTCACGCCTAAGGACTGTCTCTGGGTTGACGCCGAAACCAATCGGCCGATACAGATTGATACAAACCGATGATGATATAAGTGAAAAAAAGCAAACCGGCCAATTGCCGATAGCATTTGCATACTTGAGCATCGGCTAGAAGCCGATGATAACAGAGATAGGCAGAAAATAAAAAGCCAGCTGACTGGCGCGGGCTCGAGAGAGAGGGCGTGGGCGCGAGCTCGGGACAGAGAGCGCACGGGCGCGGGCTCGGGAAAGAGCACAGGCGCGGGCGCAGGTGAGGGCGCGGGCACAGGCGAGGGCACGGGCGCGGCACGGCGCAGGCAAGGCGCGGCGCGGCTTGCGAGAAGAGAGGGCGCGGGGTCGGGCTCACAGAGGGCGCGGGCGCGAGGGGCGCGGGCGCGGGTCGGGTTCGGGACGATGGCGCGGGCGCAGGTCCGATCGGGAGGCGGCTGGTCCGATCGGGAGGCGTCTAGTCCGATCGGGAGGATTCGGACCGTCCAATCCCCAAGAGGAGGGTCCGATTGGGGCAGCTTGCTTCCAACCGAAAGAAACTTGGGGACAAGGCTGAGTTTTTCATGCATGAAAGATGACATGAAGAGCATGCAGATGGAAAAACGGTTTTATGCACCAAACAACAAAAGTGGGCTGTTACAACACCTCAACAAATCATGGCTGAGCATATGCAAAAGTGTTCTGAAGTTAGGATAGAAGGTCGAAAAGAAAGAGAGCAAAATAAATCGAGAGACATCTACAAATCGGTGAGTGAGAACCACAAGCCAAATATGAGAAATATGAGCAAAAGAGAGGGTGAGAACATAGTCATGTTAGCCACAAAATCAGAAATGAGAGATGTGAGGAAAAACCCAGATCAAGTGCTCATTGTACTTGTGTACAAGGAAGCATTACTTTCAGCTAACAACATAACATCTATTCCTAGTGCTGTTTCTCAAGTTTTGCAAGAATATGAAGATGTTTTTCCAAAGGAAACACCTGCTAGACTCCCTCCTTTGCGTGGCATAGAACATCAAATTGATCTCATTCCAGGGGCTGCACTACCTAACCGAGCACCATACTGCACGAACCCTGAAGAAACTAGGGAAATACAAAGGCAAGTGCAAGAACTTTTAGATAAAGGTTATGTGCATGAAAGTTTAAGTCCTTGTGCTGTTCCTGTGATTTTGGTGCCCAAGAAAGATGGATCTTGGAGGATGTGTGTTGATTGTAGAGCCATCAACAATATTACTGTTCGGTATCGTCATCCTATTCCAAGGTTAGATGATATGCTTGATGAGTTGAGTGGTTCTATGGTCTTTTCAAAAATTGATTTGAGAAGTGGATATCATCAAATAAGAATAAAAATTGGAGATGAATGGAAAATTGCTTTTAAAACAAAATTTGGCTTGTATGAATGGTTAGTTATGCCTTTTGGTATGACTAACGCACCTAATACTTTTATGAGATTGATGAACCATGTCTTGAGAGCTTTCATTGGTAAATTTGCTGTTGTTTACTTTGATGATATTCTGATTTACTCCAAGTCTTTGAATGAGCATGCTAGACAAGTTTTGGATGTACTTAAAAAGGAACAATTATTTGCCAACTTTGAGAAGTGCACATTTTGTACAGAGAAGGTTGTTTTTCTTGGATTTGTTATTTCAGGACAGGGAATTGAAGTAGATGAATCCAAGGTGGAGGCAATCAAGAATTGGCCAAGCCTTGTGAATATAAGTCAAGTAAGAAGCTTTAATGGTCTTGCTGGTTTTTATAGGAGGTTTGTTATTTCAGGACAGGGAATAGAAGATTTCAGCACCATAGCTGCTCCTTTAAATGAGTTAACAAAGAAAGGTGTTTTGTTTCAATGGAGTGAATCACAAGAAAATGCTTTTCAAAAGTTAAAGAAATGTTTGACCGAAGCTCCTTTGTTGGCTTTACCTGATTTCACTAAAACTTTTGAAATTGAATGTGATGCTAGTGGAATTGGTATGGGAGGTGTTTTAATGCAAGATAAAAAGCCTGTTGCTTACTTTAGTGAGTAGTTGGGAGGAGCTCAATTGAATTATTTTGTTTATGACAAAGAATTGTATGCTTTGGTGAGAGTACTTAAAACTTGGCAACATTATTTATGGCCAAAAGAGTTTGTTATTCACTCTGATCATAAATCTTTGAAGTACTTAAAGGGACAAGTCAAGCTGAACCGCCGGCATGCCAAGTGGGTAGAGTTCATAGAAACTTTCCCATATGTTGTGAAGTACAAGAAAGGTAAAGACAATATTATTGCTGATGCTTTATCTCAAAAGAATATTTTGTTGAACCAACTTGAGGTAAGTGTGTTGGAACTTGAAAGCATAAAAGAATTGTACAACGATGACCTTGAATTTTCAGAACCATATGCAAAATGTCAACATGGAAAAGGATGGGAAAAATATCACGTTCATGATGGTTTCTTGTTTTGAACTAACAAGTTATGTGTTCCAAATTATTCTGTTAGACTTTTCTTGTTGCAGGAAGCACATGCAGGTGGATTGATGGGTCATTTTGGATGTGACAAGACCTATGAGCTGCTGGCTGATCACTTTTACTGGCCCAAGATGAGAAGGGACGTTGAGAAATTGGTACAACGCTGCGTCACATGCCACAAAGCTAAGTCAAAACTTAACCCTCGTGGTTTATAGACTCCCTTACCTGTTCCTAGTGTTCCTTGGGAAGATATTAGCATGGATTTTGTTTTGGGATTACCTAGGACTAAGAGGGGGAGGGATTCTATTTTTGTTGTGGTTGATAGATTCTCTAAAATGGCACATTTCATACCTTGTCATAAAAGCAATGATGCTTCCCATGTAGCCACTTTGTTTTTTAGAGAAATTGTGAGGTTGCATGGAGTGCCAAGAACTATTGTCTGCGACTGTGATGTGAAGTTCATGAGCTACTTTTGGAAGACATTGTGGGCTAAACTTGGGACCAGGTTGTTGTTTTCTACAACATGTCACCCTCAACGGATGGTCAAACTGAAGTTGTGAACCATACATTGTCAATGTTGCTGCGAACAATGATAAAGAAGAATTTGAAAGAGTGGGAGGACTGTTTACCCCATGTGGAGTTCGCTTACAACCAGGCAGTTCATTCTACCACCAACATGTGTCCATTCGAAATTGTTTATGGGTTCAACCCATTGCACCAGTCAATTTGCTGCCACTTCCAATGCAGGAAAGAAGCAATATGGATGCCTCAAAGTGAGCTACATAAGTGAAGAAGATACATGAGAAGACCAAGGAAGTAATTGAAAAGAAGGCTCAACATAAAGCTGCTAAGATGAACAAGAATAGAAAGAAGATGGTGTATCAACTAGGTGATCTTGTTTGGGTTCATTTACGCAAGGAACGATTTTCGGAAAAGCGCAAGTCAAAGTTGATGCCACGAGGAGATGGACCATTCAAAGTGCTAGCCAAAATCAATGACAATGCATACAAGATTGATCTTCCAGGAGAATATGGTGTAAGTGCATCGTTTAATGTTGCTGATCTTACCCCATTCTATGGTTTTGATGATACAGAGTCGAGGACGACTCCTTTTCAAGAGGGGAAGGATGATGCGGATTACCCTGCCAACACCATTGCTACACCAAGTACCCATTCACCATCACCATGTAAACCATCAAATGAAGAGGTTATGCCAACCTAGGAGTCAGCTAAGAAAGAGAAAGGACCTGTTACACCATTCCAAGGACCGATTACGCGCAGCCGAGCAAAGAAGCTACATCAAGAGGTGAACTCGCTCCTAGCTAAAACTTATTTCGATATTGACGAGAATTATATACTACCAAAATCTCATACTTTGCTCTTGCTTAGGTGCACACATAAAGAGGAAATGTTGGACAAGAATGATGAGCTCAATGATCAAGTTGAAGATGGATTACGTGAAGACGATGACCGATTACGTCATGCTGATTTTGGAGTCCACTGTATGCTAACATCTACTTCAACTTCCAAGAGATGTGCGACTCAACCTATCACGTTCCAGTAGACATAATACACATAGTTAGAAAGATAATCAAGTCTACTTTCACCTCCATCAAACGGCTCATCGTTTTGACTTCCCAATAAAGAGTAATGGCCAAATTACTAAAGGCTGCACAGAAGCCAAACAGACGCGCGAGTTTCCACAGGAATTTATTTCGTGGTGACCTTTCAGCTAGCTTATCTCTAAAATCTCCATGGCCATTTCATGCCCAACTAGGAGGGTTGTTTCTAGTATAAAACCCCCTGTGTTCTATCACTTTTCTCAGATTTGGATGAATAAAAAATAAACCCCTTTTGTTCAGCCGTGGCTAACAAATTCAGAGAGAGATCTCTACCCCTTTGCTCTTGTGATTTCCTAGCAGGAATTACAGAAGCGGCCGCTTCATCGGCTCCCAATTGGTGCTCCTACTCCCTTCGAGGTTTTCTCGATTGATTGTAGGCTGTGTTGGTTGGTTCTTTGAGAGTGTGGTTGGGCGAATCCTCGATTCAGGTTGCCGGTTAAAAACGGTGGTTGGCTTCGAGTTTTATTTGCTAGGTTGCACTACATTTTTGGCTGCTTGCAGCTAGTTATCTTGGTCTCTTTGAGGCTAGTTATCAGTTGAGATCCTACATCGTGAAGATCGGGAACACGTCCTCTATCAGGGCCGTATCATATAGTATTCTTAATATATATATGTACTTCATTACTATTATAGAAAGCTATTATGAACATACACAAAATGAAGGCCAAGCAATTGATGTTACTTCAGAATGGGCATCGCCAATTGTCTTGCAATGCTTCACTGGCCTTACAAGCTCCTCATCTTCCTTAAGAGGATGATTGACAAATACATTAGTGAACTCATTACCAATCTCAACTCCAGCCACTTTGTCCCTTGGGTTACTCCTCAAAAAGTAGTACATGCCACAGTTTCTTTGTTAGGATATTTCGCTGTCATCAAGATTATTTTGGTACCAACCTACAATAGGAATAATGTATTTATTAAGTAAGAACCATTAATTAGTTGTTGAACAAGAATTCGCTAGTATTAGCTTTATATGCTTTCCCTACCTTCATTGAAGAAGAATGCACTCTATTCAGGGCTATGTGATGTGCAGTCTTCTTTTGACTGTCTCTTTTTTGTGTACTCTTTGGAATATTTTCTAAATTCTACTGCTTCTTTTTACTCATCTATGCTAAGACACAATAAATTTTGTTACATTACATGGAGGTCAGAATATATTACATTATGACATCACTATTGTACTTTCAACCCAACAAATCCTGGGTGGTTTGTGGTAAGGAAGAACAACCCTAGGGACACATATGACATTGGTGAGGAGGAACGGACAGGTGACTCAGAAATAGAGCCATTCCATGTTTCACACCTTGGTCAAATATTCAATAATGCAAACAATTATAAGCAATGGATTAGAACAGATGTTGAAGGAACTACAGTAGATGTTGATAATAATGCTTTGAATAATGAAGCATAGCAGAGGACAATTGTATTTCTTTTATGATCTATTTCATTACTTCAAGCTATGTGCACTTACCTGCTCTCAAACCTTTTTAATAGATTTATTTCTAGTAGCAAAGAAGCCACTAGTTTTAGAGACATTCAAACCTCTAGCCAAGTGAATGCATCTGGAACTGACAAATATTTATGGTCTTTAAATTATTTTAAGTTTTTTCTTCCTATTTGCTCTATAGTAAAGCTATTAGATCCATTGATTAAGTATGATCTGACATCCTGTTTGCTTGCTAGTTTGATTGATAATACGTTTCAAAATAACTTGATTTTATGTGTTGTTCTCATTGGACAGTGTCAGTTTTTCTCATTTGTAATCTCGGGTATAGTCCAAGTGGATGGGAGTGATGGTGTTGAGGAGGACAATCTAGGGAAGGTGAGTGTTGTGCAATTGTTTTTGCAATAATCATTGTGTTTATTTCTCATTGATAACCTATTGATGCATGTTGAGGTCCATCTTTTGCTCTCTGCTGTTTAGTTTCAGATCCATTATTTTCATGTAGAAGCAATTACACTAGCAAGGTACCTCTCTTTCTAGTTTGTACTGATCAGTTCACTGCCTCCATATTTTCTTTAACATAGAAACTTCATGGCTTTCATGACGAATTTGTTTTTCTACTACAGCATAATAGGTGGCATGGTAATGGTTCGTGGTCTTTACTGTTTTCTTTGGGCAAAGAGAAGTCAACAAGCGTAGTTCCTGTGACAGTTCTATTCCAAGCAACATGAGTTTAGGCAAGTCTCAATAGTCAATAATAGTTCCCACTGTTGTGAACCAAGCAACACGAGTTTAGGCAAGTCTCAATAGTCAATAATAGTTCCCACTGTTGTGAAATAATTAGTTCCTGTGGACATTTCCCTATGTTGTTGAAGGCTTGTGTTGACAACCTATTTGTAGATGTTAATTTAAATTTATTTATGTGAGCTTTTTTATTTTCTATAGCTAAATTGGTAACTCATGTAATCATGTTATCAGTTATGCGATCTCTCTAGTGCCTTGTTTTGAGCATATTAGCTTCTGAAAGCTTTGGTGTCTTGTACTTTCTATGGTGAAATTATTTTACTACTAATCTACATAGATATTGTTAATCCTTGTGTTGCTACTCGGCTAGTGGTACAAAGGGTATCTGTTACTTATACCCATTGTTGTTGGAATGATTATTCTTCCATTTTTTCCCATGTTAACTTTAGTCATTGGTATATTTGAAACATATGGCGGTGACTTACTTCATGAATGGAAAAGAGACGAAAACCGTCTATAGTAAGAATGATTACACTTAGACCAACATGTTATTTGCAATTACTATGACTCTTTTATCTGGGAATCCATTTGTATATGAAATCATGAGTTGAAAAATCCTTAAGTATACATGATAGGGGAAAACAATTCGTAAGTACATTAGGAGAAAAACAAGTAGAGTGCGAGGGGTCCAAATCATCTTTTTTTTCTACGTACATGATGCAAGAGAGAAAGATTCCGCACAAAATACCTTGGGCCTTATGACATTGAATTCTTAGCTACACCGCACAAATACCTTGGGCCTTATGACATTGAATTCTTAGCTACACTGCTAGCAATTTTGTGTTTAAATATTTTCAAAGACATGTTGCGGATTAGAGTTGGACAATTAAATTTATAAAATTAAGCCAAAGAGTTATGAATCAAGCCCACAACCTCATCTAAAAATTTTGCATGCTTTCCTGCTGAGTTATGTTACTTGTATAACATATACTTGAGTCTACCTATCTTCTTTTATCATAGTAAAAAAAATTGGGTAATGATCAACCTAGTGAATCTGTTGGTTCATTGTGCGGTTCATTGGTTGAACCACTGGTTCCCGAAAATACAAAATTATATTCTTCTCAAATTTTGGTTGACACAAAAAACAAGCATAATGATTTGCAACTAGAGAAACAAATGGTCGCTTACTTAGCTGGTTAGTGGGGTGTGTCTTGTGGATACCTCACCTAAAGGTTGGGAATTTGACTCCTCTCCTATGCACTTTAATAAATTATTTTTGAAAACAACTATAATTGATCTTTTATGTGATTAGACACACATAACGTTAAATCACTAATTTTAAATAAAGTTGTAATAAACCCGTTGCATGAATATATTGTTCAAAACCAAAGTTTCTATTTTATTTGTTTATCACAAAATTCTGTTACTATATGTTACCCTATTGTAACATATTTCATATGTGTTACAACGTTCCTTGCAACACGTAATGTAGCATTGCTATAGCATTCTCCTGTAACACGTATCCGAGTGTGTTACAAAAATGTGGGTTTTGGCGTAGTGGCCCCATGGTAGGGATACCTAATTCTTATTCTTGGTCACTACTGTATTGGGAATAGAGGGCTCGATCTGTAAAAAAAATATGAAGAATTGTCACCTCGTCTCGAGGCCGCATGAGTGTATTAATAGAGCCGAGAACAACCCCATGGCGTGGCGATACAATATTTGTCACAAAAGATAACAACTTCATCTATCTATCTATCTATGAGATAATACCAAACTAGTCACTAGATAAGAATGGTACATGTGATAACAACCCGCCGATCCTAGTGCTGGCAGCCTGTCCACATACACACATATATGCACAATGTTACATAATTTTCAATACTCCCCCTCAATCATAACTTATCTATGTTAAGATTGTTCTTAAATATTATCAATTGTTGCACATGAATAGATTTAGTAAATCCATTTGCTACCTGATCTTTAGATGAAATAAACTTTACCTCCGTTAACGTTTGTGCAATTTGCTCCCGAACGAAATGATAGTCAACTTCAATATGTTTCGTGCCAGTGATGTCCTCATCAGCAAGCATCACAAATAGATTCATGACTTAAATCTCCAGACACATGGATTTATTATTCCTAAGGACTCGATTGATGATATCATGAGAAGAATGCCCTAATTTATCGTGCCACCGTGTAGCTAAAGGCTTGATGACACCATGGGCTTGTTTGTTGAGTGAATGCGACCGACTAGGGGGGCAAGGGGTAGAGGCCTCCGCTACATCTGCCTTGAAAAAGAAGGTTCCTCGTTGCCAGATCATTGACAAAAAAATAATAGGGATGAAACTCCATGAAGGCATGATTCACTACTAATTTTTGACCCTATCGCATCGCTTCTCTTTGCATCAAACACAAATATGATGCAATAGCTGGCTTCTATTGCATCAATGTTGCAAATCTGATGCAATAGGTGGTCGTTATTGCATCGAGAAGGAGTTGGATGTGATTGTAATTGATGTTGATGCAATAGGTATGATCTATCGCACCGGATTCGAACAAGAGATGCAATAGATAGAAATTATTGCATCGGACAAATTTGGTTGCGTTAGTGTTGATTTTTGATGCAATATGTAGGTGGTATTGCACCAATCTAGAGTATGGGTGCAAGTAGATAGTACTATTGCAACGGTTTGATTGTGATAAACTCTGTTGCAATATGTGTTTTTTATTGCATTGGTTGAGGATTTTTTTGATGCAATACATTGCCACTATTACATCAAAAGTTTTGTGTTGCAAGATGCGAAGACATTAGCAAAGATTGTGTCGATGTTTTACACCGGCAATAAATATATGGGGCTAGTCGGCGGATGTAAACTCGGTGGATTGCAAAGGAACACAGGGAGATTTTATACTGGTTCAGGCCCTCGATGTGAGGTAATACCCTACGTCCAGTTGTGGTGTTATTCCTTTGAGGATTTGCGGTGGTGATTCTGGTGAACCAACTCAACCTGCCCTCATGGGGTGCCCTGCCTCCCCTTATATACTGGGGGACAGGGTTACAAGGTAGGAGTCCCCATCGGATTACGACTAGGAGATCTCCCCTTAGAGATATAACGCACCCGACTAGGACTGTATATTCCTTTCTATACAAGGCGAAGTCTGCCGAATCTAGCTATATCTCTAATTACAAGGCTAGGCCCATCCTCTATCCGAGTGGCCCATATGCTTGTCATGAGGTACCCGGGGCCCATGGCACCCACAGTAGCCCCCGAGACCTTCATAATTGAGTCACAGCTGATGCCGAGTGCTCATCCTCCGCGGTGAAGTCTTCCCGAGTGCATTGCTCCCGAGTACTCTTTGTCTGAGTGCTGCTTCTCCCGAGTCCTGCTTCATGTCAGCTGGCAGCGAGGCTATGAAGGGCTCCATGTAGATGTTGGAATAGTGTGCGCCGAATAGGCGCACCTATTAGGTGTAGCCCCCGACTTTGTGCTTAATTGTGAAAACAATTAAACATGAAGTCAAAGATCTTTAACCTTGTAGTCTTTCCCGAGTAGATTACTACTGGTACATGAGACTCTTCGGTATCATGTCAACCGGAATATAATTTATAGTCTTGCCGAGTAGGGAACTACTCGTATATAGGACTCTTCGACTTCATGTCAGTCGGAATGTGTGTTTATAGTCTTGCCGAGTAGGATGCTACTCGTATATGGGACTCTTCAGCGTCATGTCAGCTGGAAAGGGGGTGTTTATAGTCTTTTCCGAGTAGTATATTACTCGAAAATCAGACTCGTCGGCATCATGTCAGCTGGGATGATTATTTATAGTCTTTCCCAAGTAGTATACTACTCGAAAATTAGACTCGTCAGCTTCATGTCAGCTGGAAAAGGTGTTTATAGTCTTTCCCGAGTGGCGTCCCATTTGGAAGTTAGACTCTTCAGCTCGTCAGCTGGAAGAATGTTTATAGTCTTTCCCGAGTAGCATACTACTCGAAAGTTAGACTCCTCCGCATCATGTCAGCGGGAATGAGAATTTTATAGTCTTTCCCGAGTAGTGTACTACTCGAAAGTTAGACTCATCCGCGTCATGTCAGCGGGAATGAGAAATTTATAGTCTCTCCCGAGTAGTGCACTACTCGAAAGTTAGACTCTTCCACATCATGTCAGTGGGAATAATGTTGCTCATGGCAACTGATGGCCACGCATGTAGGCCGAGTACCACTTTATGAAAATAAATCCATGGCGTGGTCAGGTGTACCCGAGAAAGATACCTGCATCCCCAATTTTAATGAAGACCAGCTTGTGATCCTTGTAAGGATATATCCTCGAGACCTGGTGGATAAAACAGATACCCAAACATATATGTTTAGCAATAAGGCTCTCATGAAGCATATCTGTTTACCTCATCGGCTCCTGTTGGTAGCACCAGCGCTATAATTTCAACTCAGCCTGCGGGCGGCCCACATGGAGCATGCTACTGTAGGAACTCATATCTTGGTGGCTGCTACCAAATAAGCCGGCCTGAGCCGACCTATCCGGCATAGCTCTATAGAAGTATCATCCATCGCCTGTCAGGATGAGTTTTTTGGTGTCGATAACCGCAATCAGCCAGAGAAATCCTTACTCGCAAGCCTTTCCGACTTACATTCTGGATGCAAACTGGTTGCCACATAAGCCTGAGTGGGTATAACGCAGGATCTGCTTGCCCTCCTCAGGTGTGACGCAGTGCATGAGAACTCCGGATGCGCTTTGACGGTGTAAGTCTTCTCTGACTTCAGAAGAGCCGAGCAGGGTACCTCACCCGGCCGAGTGATACACGACCCTCGACTAGTGCCGGAAGTCGGTTGTCAGCTCACATGGAGCGTAGCCGGGGAAGATGACGTCCCGACTGGCGCAAGTACTCGGTAAGTAGCCCTCATGGAGCATCCCGAGTGTATTTTGGCAGACTTGTCCAGCCCCCGAGAGTAGGAGATAGGCTCGCAGCCCTGAGTTCTTGTCACGCGTATCCGGAGCTGGGCCTGCAATATAAAGATATCGAATGAGTAGCATCTGATGATGGAAATAATCACCCGAATAAAATGTATTTTACAATATATGTAAATACGTGTTCTCCCTCTTTTTGATATTAATTTCCTCGAGTAGTTGACCCCTTACGTTTAAGCACTCTGCCCGACTAGTCATAGCCCCCTAGCGTCGGGAGTTGGCTCATGGCTCTTTCCCGGACACGCGTTTTGGGTGACTTGAGTTCGTCTTACATGGAGCAAAGTTTCACGGATCGAGATTTATGCTACTCGAGTACTTTTGCAATCATTTAAGAGAAAAAACAGAAAAAGGTAAATGTGCAGCTTGTACACCTATTAGGTGTAAGCGGCTGCGGCACTAGCAAGGCCGAGTGAGGAGATGTTTATCAGAAAGCGACTTAGCTGTTCAGTATTTGGGAGTGGGGATGCCATCCTTGTGTTTGGGCTTGTGAGCCCTCGAGCATGTCACTTGTTGTTCTGATAATCCTCAGTTGTTGATGGTCGGAGACGGTTGTGACCGACTGCCACAATGGAGCCGTCTGACTTGCGTTTGCGATTCCCAGCTTTAGTCGGGACCGCGTCGTCGGTGTCGTCCCGTTTCTTCTGTCAAGGTGACTTGTCATCGAGGGCCTCGGCAACAGCGTGGGCCGAGTCGGCGTACTTGTTTGCCATGTCGAATAGGGCCTTGACAGAGTTGGGAGGCTTCCGCGTGAATTTGTCGATGAACGAGGTGTCTTTGACTCCTTTTCGAAAGGCGGCGATGACGACCTCGTCCTTGATCTTCGGGATTGAGTTCCTCTTCTCAGAAAACCTTTTGATGAAGTCACGAAGAAACTCGTTCTTCCTTTGGCGCAACTGATATAGGTCGTACTCGGAAGATGGTATCTCGTATGTTTCCTGGAAGTTGGTGATGAATCGTTCCCGGAGTTCTCCCCAAGAGCCGATTGATTGCTTTGGGAGTCCTGTTAGCCATGTCCTCGCTGAGTCGGCTAGAGCAACTGGGAGGTAGTTAGCCATGACTTTGTGGTCACCTCCGGCAGCTTGGATTGCCGGAGTGTATGCGGTGAGCCAGGACTCGGGATTGGTGTTGCCGTCGTATTTTTCGATGCCTGTAGGCTTGAAACCCGATGGCCAGTCGACCTATTGTAGCTCCTGGGTAAAGGTTGGTATGCCTTCATCGTCGTGAGGGCTCCGACTCCGAATACGGCTGCGAGACCGCTCGTGGGGGAGGCCGAAGTGCTCGTTCTCGTCTTCCAGTCGGCGTTGCTCGTCTTCCTCTTGTTTGTGGCGTCGAGCGCTGATGTCTTGCTGAAGGTTACGCCGTGATTGGCCTCGGAGCCGCTAGTTATTGTTGGGGTTGCCGAGTGATGTTTGGCTTGACCCCGTGTGCAGCCGACTAGAGCCGGTCGCTCGGCGTCGCTTTGAGGTGGACGAGACTGCCGCTGGGGAAGCCGACCGGTTGGCCGGTATGAGGGTATCGCCCGACTGTTGGTGTTGCTGACATGCAGCAGCTGTAAGCATGGCTTTTATCCTTGCGATCGTCGGGGTGGCCTGGTGATCAGGCTCAAACTGGAGCGTGTCCAGCAGGGTTGCAACGGCCACGATGTTCTGTTGCGGTGTGACGAAGACGTCGTGGTCGCCAACTCTGGTTTGGAGGATTTGTTGCTGAGCAGTTCGCCCGGCTCTGCGCAGGTCGTTGTTGCGGGCGCGCAGGCGTCTTGCTTCTTCCTCTTGCTGCTCTTGCAGTCGGCAGGCCTCCTCCTCTTGTTGTTCGTGTAGTCGGCGTGATTCCTGAGTAGGAGTAGAGCCTCTGGATGCCATGAAAATTTCTCGCGGCGGAGTGAAGCTTGCCGAGCTGGTGTCCGACTTAGAGTCGGAGTCCGACTGGGAGTCGAAGTGCGACTGAGTGTCGAAGTCGGAATAGTTGATGGGGGTGATTATAACTCCAACCTCCCTAGATCCGATCTCGAGCGGCTCGAGGCCATATCCGAGTCGAACTCCAGGAGATCGAGTTTGCCGCGTCGGATGTTGTTTGAAGATATCCGCGGTGTTGCCGAGTCTGTACGGGAAATTGACGATCTCTTCCCTTCTTAGCTCGATCTTGGCCGGCTCAGGGCCGAGTCCGAGTCGAACATCGAAGGGAAAAGTTGTCCCAGGACCCGGACAAGATGAAGATTGCCACAGCAAGTCGATGAGGGTTGCTGCAGCGTCGTGCGGACCGACTGGCGCGGAGTCGGCCGGTTCCCTAGCAGATCGGATCGAGTCCGAGTCAGCCAAGGTGAGATTGCCGATCTGGTTGGCGGCGAAGTCGAGGTTTCTGAATGCAATTGTATCTCCGGGGGAGAGTTTGCCGCCGTCGACTCCGGTTGCTGGATCCATTGAGCTTGTAGATGTAGATCGCGCCGAATCCCCTACCTGGCGCGCCAACTGTCGATGTTTTACACCGGCAATAAATATATGGGGCTAGTCGGCGGATGTAAACTCGGTGGATTGCAAAGGAACACAGGGAGATTTTATACTGGTTCAGGCCCTCAATGTGAGGTAATACCCTACGTCCAGTTGTGGTGTTATTCCTTTGAGGATTTGCGGTGGTGATTCTGGTGAACCAACTCAACCTGCCCTCATGGGCGCCCTGCCTCCCCTTATATACTGGGGGACAGGGTTACAAGGTAGGAGTCCCCATCGGATTACGACTAGGAGATCTCCCCTTAGAGATATAACGCACCCGACTAGGACTGTATATTCCTTTCTATACAAGGCGAAGTCTGCCGAATCTAGCTATATCTCTAATTACAAGGCTAGGCCCATCCTCTATCCGAGTGGCCCATATGCTTGTCATGAGGTACCCGGGGCCCATGGCACCCACAGATTGGTCATAGTATACATAGTTATCTAATACATAGATAATATGCAACGTTTTCAACCTACTGAACCATGTAATGAGAGCGAGAGAATTTTTATGAGAAAAATTGGTCTTAGTAAACATGCATGACCGACTAATAAAGATATCTTTTAATTCTGTTCATACAACAATCATGCAAATAAAATCAGAGTAATTCAAAGTGCACTCCCATGTAAAATAAGAGCTTTGCAGACAATAACTCATAAGACACTAATTCATGGAAACTACCAGGCAATAGCATATATACATATATAGTGGTTCCATTAGGTCTTACAATCTACCAGCACCTACAGTGCTTCCATTAGGTCTTACAAACTAGGAAACACCAGCACATACAGTGCTTTCATTAGTTCTTACAACTACCAGCACATAGTGCATCCATTAGTTCATACAGTTCTTCCACATCACATGCATATATATATACACTACAAAAGATGACCACCTTTTACAATGCTTGGAAGGTACCTGACGTACCTTTTAAACCAAACAGTATTAGCCATTGATGTTTAAAGGGTAAATTAGGAATAGGAAATAATATTAATAGGGGTAATTAGGTAATTGATTAATTCCATCTTTTCTTCTTCTGCCGAGCCTCATCCCGAGCGTCTCCATCCTTTCTCTGCCAATCTCAGCCGTCTTCAATCCTCGTCCCTTTGCCCTAAAATCCCCCGAGCGAACCCGGAAGCAGAGGCCAAAGGAGCAGGGGCGTGGCAGCGTGGGCGTGTACGGCCGGCGGGTGAGGCGCAGTCGGCCGGCAAGGAGGACGGAAGCAGATCTGTGAGCAGCGGGTGAGGCACGGTTGGCCGGCGGGGAGGACGGAAGCAGAGCAGTCGGCGTCTTCAGTCGCGAAGTCCAAGTCTACCGCGGCCTCGACGTCGGCTTCGCCAAGCCCTCTCCTTCCGAGACTATGCATCCACTAGGCGAAACTGTCTTACAAAATCAATAGACACATTTCAACAACGACGAAATAATCAGAGGTTACATGTGTTTCGCCGATAAATAAAATCTGAATGTTCAATTGCTATGGAGTATGCCTGTGGATCGGACCGTCCAACTGCGGATCGGACCGTCCGAATCAGCCAGATCTGGGGGATTCGGAAGACGGTCCGATCCGCAGTCGGACGATCCGATCCGCAGTTGGACGGTCCGATGTCGGCAACGGTTGGTCCGATCAACTGATTTGTCTCCCCACGCTGTAGTCCATGAGGCAACTTGGCCCATGATTTGTTGCCTTCTCGCCCAACGCCCAGGTCATCGACGCGTCTGTGCCGCCGCCGCTCGCCCCACACCCGTCGGCTGCTGTTTGCCCCACACCCGCTGGCCGCCGCTCGCCCCACACTCCCTGACGGCCGCCGGGAGCGTCCACGCCTGCTGCCCGCCCCACCAGCTCCGTAGAGCAGCGCACCTGGTGAGCACTGGATTTAAATCCGTAGAGCAGCGCACCTAGTGTGTCTTTTTGTTGTGTGTGTGATCATCAGGAGTTCGAAGCAATATGTCACATCAGGATAGTAGTTGGATGCGGTTGGATAAGGCAACTGCAGAGTGGCAACAAAGGTTACAAGATTATCTTGATAGCACCTATGGAGGCAACCGTAAAGGTGGAACAGCACCATGTCCATGCTCATCATGCCGTTCCATGGCATATCTAAAACGGTCGGAGGTTCAGAAGCATTTGCTTCGGAAAGGTTTTGATGAAAGCTTCATCAGAGAGCAAGAAAGCATATGTGAAGGTTCAGCTATTGATGTTGATGATGATGGTGATACAAGTGACAGGGATGGTACCGTTGACTTGATACAGTCATTGATCAGTGGTCATATACGTGGACAAATCAATGAGGAACAGCCAAATGAGAAGGCAAGGAAATTCTTTGAATTGTTACAAGAGGCCAAGAAGGAGTTGTTTCCAGGCTGCACGGAAGCTACCAAGGTGTCTTTCATTGTCAAAATGTTTCAACTTAAGTGCATGTTTGGTTGCAGTAATGCTTGCTTGGACTTCGTACTTCACCTGTTCTTGCTTGTTCTCCCTCCTGGGCACTGTCTTCCAGACAATTTGGACAAAATCCGAAGGGTTGTTAGAGATCTTGGTCTAAATTACGAAAAGATAGATGCATGTTATAATGATTGTGTGTTATTTAGAGGGGATTATGCAGACCTGGATAATTGCCCAAAATGTGGGGAGACAAGGTGGAAGGAGTCTGGAAATGCAGAGGCTGTTGGCACTAGTTGTGGATCAAAGAAGTGTGCTCCACGTAAAATCCTAAGGTACTTCCCACTAATTCCACGGCTCCAAAGATTATATATGTCAGAGACCATAGCATCACATATGCGTTGGCATAAGGAAGAATTAGTGGTTGATGGGAAAATGCAACATCCCGCGAACTCCAAGGCATGGAAGCATGTGGATGCAACATATGAATGGTTTTCACGGGATCCTCATAATGTCAGGCTTGGTCTAGCATCTGATGGATTCAATCCGTTTGGTATGTTCAACGTTTCATACAGTTGTTGGCCTATGATCCTAATTCCTTACAACCTTCCTCCATGGCTGTGTTTGAAACAACCATATTGGATGATGTCGATGATGATACCTGGACCGAGATCTCCTGGTGTTAACATTGATGTTTATTTGCAGCCTCTAATTGATGAGCTGAAAGTTCTCTAGGAAAAGGGTGTCAACACCTGGGATGCAAAGGAAAAGAAAAATTTTGATTTGCATGCACTTGTACTGTGGACAATTAATGACTTTCCTGCGTATGCTATGCTATGATGATAATATTTGATGCCTAGCTAGTCTGTTATGCAATATATATTACTGATGCATATGTCATCTGAACTTTTTCAGGGAGATGAACCTTGAGGACTATTGGCAAGATGAACTGAATCAAACCTCCTGCAATAACAAAGACCTTCCTAATAGAGTCATGTATATTTGTTTAAATTCTATAAGTTAGTAGTCTGTTATGCAGTTTCAACTTTGCAAATAGGAAGCCCTTTTGTCCCATTGCCTTTTTGCCCATTGGATTTTGTGATTTAGTGAATTTCTGTGCCACAAATAGATACTGTTGCAATAAAATATTAGTGATGCAAAACTTTGAATTGCATCAAACCTAATGGCGATGCAATAGTATATGTCGCATCGAACCTACTGTCGATGCAAGAGTATATGTTGCATCGAACCTAATGTCGATTCAATTGTATATGTTGCACCTAATGGCAATGTAATAGTATATGTTGCATTGAACCTAATGTCGATGCAATCGTATTTGTTGCATCGAACCTTATGGCGATGCAATAGTATATGTTGCATCGAACCTCACGGCGATGCAATAGTATATGTTGCATCGAACCTCACGGGCGATGCAATAAGTTGTATTGCACCGATCGTAATGTCGATGCGATATGATCTATTGCACCGAACGTTAGTCATTGCAATAGGATTTCTTATTGCATCAAATTTATGACATGTATTACATCAACAATGTTTTGATGCAATAACCTTTCGCACCACTCTATTTTGATGCAAGAGACATACATGGCCGATGCAACAGCGATCTCGCATCAACACAATTTTGATGCAATAACCATTTTGCATCAAACTAATCCGATGCAAGAGACAACGGATGGCCGATGCAATAGCAAGCATCTCGCACCGGTCATAGCAAACCGATGCGATAGCCTATTGCATCAAGGTTTCTTGCATCGGCTCGCATCAAACAAGAAATTAATGCCACACCAAGGTATTGCATCGATTTTGGCCCTATTATAGCAAAATTGTGCCGATGTAATAGGGTAAAAAATTAGTAGTGATTATCTAGCATAAAGCAGAGGGCAGAAACAAGGTTTTTCTGTGCAAATGGAACATGGAGAATGTTGCCCAAATGAAGATTACGGACGGGGGAATGAACAATACTAGAGCCAACGTGATCAATTTTCATACCTGCACCTGAAGCATTGTGAACCTGGTCATGGCCTGAGTAGTTGTCCTTCATGGTGAGCTTCTCGAAATCACCAGTATTATGGACCGTGCGCCCATGTCAATGTACCAGTTGCTGTCGACTCCGTATGCAGGTGCTATCATGTTGGCGTTCTTCTCTTCTCTAGTGAAAGAGGGATCAAACCTTTTCCAGCATTTTGCAACCACGTGACCAACCTTGCCACATAGTTGGCACGTCGGATGATTGCCTCCTTGTGGTGTTCCACCGTGGCCACAGTCGTTGCTGCGCGCCCAAGTCCAAAGCCGCCTCGTCCACGTCCATTGTCACGTCTGCCATGTGATGCATTGTTCACAGATGATTGGGAGCCGCTGTTCTGAAGTTTCAGACGAGATCCAAAATTCATCATATGTGAATAGAGCTCACTAACAGAGATTGGCTCAATGGGTGCAGACAAGGAAGAGACAACCGGGTTGTAGTCAAAGTCGAGTCCGGCGAGGATGTATGAAACCAGCTCCTCATCGTCGATCGGCTTTCCGGCAAACGCCATCTCATCCGCCAATGCCTTCATCTTGCCAATGTATTCGGCAACATTCATGTTGTTCTTGCTTGCCGTGGTGAGAAACATGCGCGTGATTTGAACAACATCTCGTTGACCTCCCAGACTTTGAAGGCCCTCGTCAGTGTAGCCACTTGACTCAACACCTCTCAGAAGAGAGTTGTCAGTAGGTAGCCCACGACTTGTTATTCCTATGCCTCCCATTGAGCAAATGTAGGATTCATGATCTTCTCTGAGATCTCCTTGCCGTCCATGTCTTTCTTGGTGACAATGATGGTCGGTGACAGTGGCTGGATAGCACCGTCGAGAAAACCAGCCATCTGCGCTCCTCGTAGGGTAGCCAGCACTTGGGCCATCCACATCACGTAGTTGGACTCGGTGAGTTTCTCACTCACCATCTGTCCATGAAGAGACGGTGGCGCCAAACTGGAGGTGGAAAACACCGTGAACAAGATTGGAGCTGGTGGCTCTAATACCATATAAGAAAATATGAAGCATTGGCATCTGATCACGAGGCCGCAAGAGCATATTAATAGAGCCCGGAACAGGCCCACGACGTGGCGATACAATGTTTGTTACAAAAGATAACAACTTGATTATCTATCCATCTATGAGATAATACCAAACTAGTCACTAGATAAGAACGGTTTACATGTGATAACAACCCGCTGATCTTAGAGCTAGCAGCCCATGCACATACACACATATATGCACAATGTTGTCGAAGAACACAACAGTGGATTCTAAGTGTGGACAAACAAAGTAAATCTCTGTATTCAATCTCAAAAACCTGGCTATTATAGTGCCCTAGGTGCCTATTTATTGGCCTAGGGGTTCACTTACAGGCACTAGGGTTTTATTTACAGGTGATATTACATTATGGCCCCTTGATGGGCAGCTGGGCCATTAGATGGGCTGCCCCCTTAGTGCGCCCTTCGTCCTGTTAGGTAGAGATAGCATTGGCAGGCTCTTCGACCCTCTGCTAGGCTTTGCCTACTCACCAAGCCCTTTGACCATTTCGCTCTTCGTCCGGTGCTTCGGGCTCTTCACCCTCTAGCCGTGGTCTTCAGCCGTTCCCGGGCTCATCACTGGCTCATAGCGGCTTCGCCTTGCGTGCAGTGCTCTTCGCCATTGCGCCCATCGTCATCGCCAAGAGCACTGGGTCCTTCACCCACGACAAGCTCTTCGCTTGTAGGCTTCGGTCTTGAGCCGTTCGAAGGGGTTGCGGCCTATCTCCAACACACAATGTTACATAATTTCCAATAAGTTCCATGGTGTGGTGGATTTTCCTTGACGTGTCATATATGCCTGACGGGTCAGTATCATTTGGCTGATGGATTTCAGGCCTATTTGTTTCAACCCTCAATCATAACGGCAGCTCCCCTAATTGAACTATTTTTGAAACAAACCGCGTCAGACGTTGTGATGTTTATATTAATTACAAGATAAAATAGCCCTGTAAAGCTATAATCAGAAAAAAATAAATCATATTGTATGCCAACAACACAATCATACACCACTGAGGAAGGAGCCTAGCACCAAGCTGGTCGCTGATACATGTGACTGATCACCGTTGGCTATACTAGAGCCAGAACACCCTATCGATCATCAATGTCCAAACAATTGATCACAACGCACAGTGTCGATATTTTGTATCATCTATATTAAATATGGGGCTATTTATCGGATCTAAACTCAATGGATCCAAAAGAGCACGGGGAGTTTATCTTGGTTCAGGCTCTCAATGTGAGGTAATACCCTACTTCTAGCTGTTTGTGTATTGCTTTCGCGGATTGGATTGTGTTATGCCCTGGGGGCTCCCTATCTCTCCTTATATATGCGAAGGGATGAAGGTTACAGGGTAGGAAACCCAGCCGGATACGACTAAGGGTATTCTTTATTAGTACATAGATAGTCTAGCTAGGATTATATCCCTTTCCTTGTCATGCAAGGTAACACGAAGCCAAGTTCCACTCTATCCCTAATTGTATTGGACCCGCCCAACCTCTAAACAAGTGGTAGTATTTGCCTTCCTTGAGGTACCTGGGGCCTATGGCCTTCACAGTAGCCCCTGAGACCTTCATAGTTGAGTCACAGCTCTGGCCGAGTGCTCGTCCTCCACGATGAAAAAATCCCAAGTGCATTGCTCCTGAGTACTCTTTGTCCGAGTGCTTCTTCTCCCGAGTCTTGCTTCATATCAGCTGGCAACGAGGCTATGAAGGGCTTCATGGAAATAGATGAATAATGTGCTCCGAATAGGCACAATATTAGGTGTAGCCGCTGATTTTATGCTTAATTGAGAAACAATTAAACATAAAGTCAAAGATCTTTAACCTTCATGTCTTTCCCAAGTGGTATGTTTCTCAGAGATTTGACTTTTTAGCCAATTATTGACTGGAATTTTACTCATGAAAATATGGCTAAGCATGTAAGCCGTCTATCACTATGGATTAAATCCAATATGTGACAAGGTGTTCTAGAGAAATCCTGCATCCCCAATTTTATTGGAGACGAGCCATTGATCCTTATAAGGATATATCCTCAATACCTATAAATAATTCAGATATCTGAACATATATGTCCAGCTATAGGCTTAGCATGAAGCATATCTGATTATTTAATCAGTCCCTCACTACCTGCTTCTCCGTCTTCCTGAGCGGCCCAGTAGCCCCTAACTCTGATGATGATGACATCCCAAGGTTGCCAGCACCCCCACGCAAACCCCCAAGGACATTCAGCTGGAGAAATACGGACAGGAGCATGGACACGCTGACACTTGACGAGGAGGCCACCAACAAGGAGGGGACTGAGCTGTATGAGGCCACAATCAAGCCTTGCGGCAAGTCTAGGTGAGTATTCTGAATTGGCAGTGATAATCATGCCACCACCTTGTGTTGTTGTAAACAAAAACCTTTGCTCTGTGCAGAAAATCACCAACCGGTCTGAGAAGTTAAGTCAGGCCTTTGCTAGACTTGCTCCTCAGATCACTCAGCTGACAAGACTGCTGTAGGGAAAGGACTAGATTCAGCTCAAGGCCAAGGAGAGGGATAACTAGCTTCGTGGCGTGGTGAACAGCCTCCGGGATGAGACATTTAGCCTCATGGGCACAGTCTGAGGTAAGCCTTTGTCATTCCCTGAGTAGCTCCTTATGATTGTTTTCCCCTGTTAAACTATTGCACTCTGCCTTTATAGTTTGAGAGACAACTATCCACAATCAATCCCAAGAACTAGGCAATCTCAAGAAGGAACTCAAAAAACTCGGAACTGCGAAGGCCAAGGTGGAGACTAAGTTTGCTAGTATGGCATTCAGCATCTGGTATTTGTCTCGGAGTATTGTCGATGCTCTGTATCGGCAATAATTATATGGGGCTACTCGTGAGACCTAAACTTGATGGTTTGTAAAGGAACACAAAACAATTTATCCTGGTTCAGGCCCTCATGGTGAGGTAATACCCTACTTCTAGCTGTGGTGTATTGCTTTTGAAGTTTCTCTGGTGAAATTGTATGTCTTGCCTCGAGAGACTCCTTACCGCTCCTTATATACTGGAGTGGTGAGGTTACATGATAGGAACCCCAGTCGGACTCCGACCAAGTGATTTCCTTCTAGGAATACAACGTACCTGTGGAGGCCATGGGCCCCGGGTACCTCATGACAAGCATATGGGCCACTCGGATAGAGGATGGGCCTAGACTTGTAGTTAGGGATATGATAGAACTCGACAGACTTAGCCTTGTATGACAGGGAAAATACAGTCCTAGTCGGAAACGTTATATCTATAGAAGGAGATCCCTTGGTCATAGTCCAACTGAGACTCCTACTTTGTAACCCTGTCCCCCAGTATATAAGGGGAGGCAGGGCGCCTCCTGAGGGCTGAAGACATCAGAGGTTCATAAGAATAACCATCATACATCCTCAAAGAAAATACACCACAACTGGACGTAGGGTATTACCTCATCCTGAGGACCTGAACCAGTATAAACCCTTCATGTTCCTTTGCAGTCCACCGAGTTTCGATTCGACAAGTAGCCCTATATTCTTATTGTCGGTGTAAAACATCAACAATTGGCACGCCAGGTAGGGGCTTCGGCGAGATCAACCTTAACAAACTCAACGGATTCGACAACCGGAGTCGACGGCATCAACTTCTCCCCTGGAGAAACAATCACATTCGGGAGCCTTGACTTCGTCGCCGACAAGTTCGGCAAACTCACCCTGACCAGCTCAGACTCGATCCAATCTACCGGGGAACCAGCCGACTCTGCACCGGTCAGCCCACTTGACACTGCAGCAACCCTCGTCGATTTGCTGCGGCAATCTTCTACATGTCCGGGTCTCAGGACAACTCTTTCCTTTGGCGTTCGACTCGGACTCGGCCTCGAGCCAGCCGAGATCGGGCTAAGAAGGGAGGAGATCGTCAATCTCCCATGCAGACTTGGCAACACCACGGATGTTTCCAATCTACATCCGACACGGCAGAACTGATCCCCTAAGGTTCAACTCGGATACGGCCCATAGCCACTAGAGATTGGATCCAGGGAGGTCGGAGTCGTGATCACACCAATCAACTACTCCGATTCTAACTCCAAGTCGTACAGCAGTTTGGACTACAGTTTGGCAAGCTTCTTCCTGCCCCGCAAAGTCTTCATGGCGTCTAAGGGCTCTACTGCCACTCTTGAGGAGGAGGCTCGCCAACTACGACAACAACAGGAGGCCGAGTGCGACGCTCGCAATGACGAGCTACGTAGCGCAGGACGAACTGCTCAGCAACAAATCCTCCAAACTCGAGTCGGCGACCACGACGTCTTCGTCATGCCTCAACAGAACGTCGTGGCTGCCGCGACTCTACTGGATACACTCCAGTTTGGGCCTGATCACCAGGCCACCCCAACTATCGCAAGGATCAAAGCCATGATTACCACTGCTACATCTCAGCAGCACCAACAGTCGAGCGACACCCTCATATCGACCAACCGGTTGGGTTCTCCAACAGCGGTCTCATCCACATCAATGCGACGCCGGGCGGCTAGCTCCAGTTAGCCGCACGTGGAGTCACATCAGATGTCTCTCGGCAACCCCAACAACAACAATCGGCGGCGTCCCTAGAACAACCGCCACGACAACCAAGATCTCTAAAGTCATTTGCGACGTGATCTCTGCCAGGACATCAACGCACGGCGCCACGAACGCGAAGACAACAAGCGGTTTAACCACTGTAATCGGAGCCGGAGTCCTCATGCAGATGAAGGCATATCGGCCTTCACCGAGGATCTACAACAGGTCGACAGGCCGTCGGGTTTAGGCCTACAGGCATCAAAAAATACGACGGCAAGACCAATCCTGAGTCCTGGCTCATGGTCTACACTCTAGCAATCGGAGCAGCCGAAGGCGATCACAAAGCCGTGGCTAACTACCTCCCGGTCGCCCTAGCTGACTCGGCGAGGACATGGCTGACAAGGCTCCCAAAGCGGTCAATCGGCTCCTGGGGAGAACTCTGGGAACGCTTCATCACCAATTTCCAGGGGACTTACGAGAGGCCCTCTTCGAGCATGATCTCTATCAGCTACACCAGAGGAAGAACGAGTCTCTTCGCGAGTTCATCAAAAGGTTTTTCGAGAAGCGCAACTCAATCCCAATGATCAAGGACGAGGTCGTCATAGCCGCCTTCCGCAAGGGAGTCAAGGACACCCCATTCATCGCCAAGTTCACTCGAAAACCTCCTACCTCTGTCAGGGCTCTCTTCAACATGGCCAACAAGTATGCCGACTTGGCCAAAGTGGTCACCCAGGCCCTTGACGACAAGAAAGAGTTTCGGCAAAAGGACCAAAAAGCCAACGACGAGCTAGCGCAGAACAAATCCAGCAGCTGCAAGCAGAAGTTGGAGAATGTGGTGGCCAACGTGGAGCGTACTCGGTCGTGACCCCAAGGAACAATGAATACCAGAAAGTGATGAATAGGCCCTGCCCCTTTTATCCCAAGGGCAAGCACATGACCAAGGACTGCTTCATGCTCAAGAGGTTTGCTTCCGAGCAGGCTTCAACATCTGGCGCCGACAAGGACAAAGACAAGCCAGATTCGGGCGCAGCCGGTGATTATCAAGATCCCCAGGCCGAGCTCAACCATATCTTCAGAGGGCCGTCTGCATACAAGTCCAAGCGGAAGCAGAAGCTAACAACACATGACATCAACTTGGTCTCTACAGCAGACGCCCCTCAATATTTGCGTTGGTCAGAGATGCCCATCATATTTGACCATGTAGATCACCCCAATCTGGTTACACACCTAGGACGCTATCCACTCGTCCTGGACCCAGTCATCAAGAGCATCAAGTTGAAGAAGGTTCTCATAGATGAAGGCAGCGCGCTCAACATTCTATTTGCCAAGACCCTGGATGAGATGAAGATTCCTCGTTTAGAGTTGCGGCCGAGTACGGCGCCCTTCCACGGGGTAATCCCTGGCCTATCTTCAACACCTCTCGGGCAGATAACTTTGCCGGTCACCTTCGGCACGTGGGATAGCTTCCCCACAGAGAACATCTGCTTTGAGGTCACCAATTTCGAGACTGCGTATCACGCGATACTCGGACGGCTGGCGCTAGCTGAATTCATGGCGGTGCCACACTATACCTACATGATGCTCAAGATGCCTGGGCCAGCCAGAGTTCTTTCCCTTCGCAGCGATGTCAAGCAATCCTTCACCTGCGACAAGGAGAGCTGCGAGTTGGCTCAATCTCAAGAAGCGGCAGTCGGACGCAACAGCATTCGGCAAGCCGCTATTGCTGAAGCCGAGGACGATCAAGTTCTGGCGAAAAAAGCAGCAAAGTCGAGAATTTCAATGGACTTTGACATGAAGAAGATCCCCCTGGACCCTTCCGACCCCTCCAAGATTGCTCTAGTCGGGACCAGACTCGACCCCAAATAGGAATACGTGCTCGTCACCTTCCTCCAGGCGAACAGGGATATTTTCGCTTGGAAACCTTCCGACATGCCTGGGGTACCAAGGGAGGTTATCGAGCACGCCCTCAACGTCAAGACAGACGCCAAGCCAGTCAAGCAACGGCTAGGGTTCTTCGCACAGGACCGCAAAGATGTTATTTGGGAGGAGATAACCAAGCTCCTCGTAGCCGGGTTCATCAAAGAGGTCTACCACCTGGATTGGCTGGCAAACCTAGTCCTGGTCCGAAAGAAGAACGGTAAATGGCGTATGTGCGTTGACTACACCTACTTAAACAAGGCATGCCCCAAAGACCTATTTAGTCTACCTAGAATAGATCGGGTGGTGGATTCAACCGTGGGGTGCGAACTTCTCAATTTTCTCGACTGCTATTCAGGATATCACCAAATCCGCCTGAAGGAGGAGGACTACCTGAAGACTTCTTTCATCACGCCGTTCGGAGCATACTGGTACATCACCATGCCGTTTGGTTTGAAAAATGCTAGAGCAACGTATCAATGAGCAATTCTACGGTGTCTACACACCTAGATTGAGCGCAATGTGGAGGCGTATGTCGATGACGTGGTGATCAAGAGAAAGTCCAAAGAAGACCTCATCGCTGACTTGGAAGAAACCTTCCAAAATCTTCGAAGATTCAAGATGAAGTTGAACCTAGAAAAGTGCGCCTTCGGTGTGCCATCTGGCAAACTACTCGTCTTCATCGTATCGCATCGTGGCATCAAGGCCAATCTAGAGAAAATCAATGCAATCATAAACATGGCACCCCCGACTAGCCAGAAGGACATCCAAAAGCTGACAGGCTGCATGGCAGCACTCAGCTGATTTATCTCCCGACTAGGCGAACGGGGTATGCCCTTTTTCAAACTACTAAAGAAAGCGAACAATTTTCAATGGACACCCAAAACCCAGCAAGCCTTCGAAGACTTCAAAATATTTCTCACATCACCACCAGTGTTGGCAGCACTTATGCCCAAAGAGCCATTAATGTTATATCTGGCGGCAACTACTCAGGTAGTCAGCATGGTGTTGGTGGTCAAGCGATCAGAACCGGGTCATATCTAGAAACTTCAATGGCCAGTCTACGTCGTCAGCGAGGTCCTAACTGACTCAAAGATGAGATATTCTCCGGTCCAGAAGCTGTTATATGGCCTACTCATCGGTGCACTATTTCCAGTCACATCAAGTCACGGTGGTCACATCGTATCCACTCAGCGACGTCCAACACAACCACAAGGCCACCGGCCGAATCACTAAATGGGCGCTCGAGTTGATGGCGTTCGACATCACCTTTCAGCCACAGACAGTAATTAAATCTCAAGCTCTAGCTGACTTTTGTAGCCGAGTGGACAGAAGTTCAGACGACTACAACAACAGACAAGCTAGAGTACTGGACAATGTACTTCGACGGTTCTCTATGGATCGGCGGCACCAGGGCCGGTGTCGTACTAATGTCACCCATCGGTGAAAAACTCAAGTACGTTCTCTAGATTCACTTTCCGGCTTCCCACAATGTCGCCGAGTTCGAGGCACTCATCCACGGGCTCCACATTGCTATATCATTCGGCATTCGCTGACTGGTTGTACGTGGGGATTCTCAACTCATGGTGAACCAAGTCATGAAATACTGGACATGCCTAGACGATACTATGGCAGCGTACTGTCAGCAGATCAGAAAGTTGAAAAACAAGTTTGACGGGCTGGAAATAACCCATGTATTATGACAATACAATGATGCTACAGACGAATTGGCTAACATGGGATCCAAAACAGAAGTGGTCCTGACTGGAATTTTCGTCAAGCAACTACTGGAACCATCAGTCAAGAAGAAACCAGTACTAGAGCAGTCGGGGGCTGAACCTACCCCGGCAACGCATGAGGTACTGATCATATCTCAAGATTGGCGGACTCCAGTTCTCAAATTTCTCTTGGATGATGAACTCACAGAAGATCGCAGCGAAGCTGAATGAATCAAATGTCGAAGAAAATGTTTCCTAGTAGTCAGAGAAGACATGTGCCGAAGAAGTGCATTTGGAGTCCTCATGTGCTGCGTCACACCCGAGGAGGGCAAGCAAATTCTGCAATCGATCCACTCAGGCATATGTGGCAACCATGCCGCATCCAGGACATTAGTCGGAAAGGCTTACCGGCAGGGATTTTTCTAGCCAACAGCAGTAACAGATGCTAAAGACATAGTTCGCACATGCGAGGGTTGTCAATTCTATGCAAGACAAACAAATCTTCTAGCCCAAGAACTTCAAACCATCCCAATCTCTTGGCCCTTTGCAGTATGGGGGCTTGACATGGTCTGGCCTTTCAAGAAAGCGTCAGGAGGGTTCACACACTTGTTCATCACAGTTGATAAATTCACAAAGTGGATTGAGGCAAAACTCGTTGCTACCATAACAGTGACACGTGCAAAGGACTTCATCATGAGTATACTATACCGATTCAAGATTCCTAACCGCATCATAACGGACAACGGTACTCAATTCACGGGCAGCGTATTTCAAGATTTCTGTGACGACTTCAGCATCAAGATCTGTTCTGCTTCTGTGGCACACCCACGGGGCAATGGGTAGGTCGAACGTGCTAATGGCATGGTCTTAGAAGGTATCAAGGCTAGGATATTCGACCGACTACAACCATATACAGGGCGGTGGGTACAAGAACTCCCATCTATTCTTTGGTCTCTAAGAACCACAGTTAGTCAGGCAACAGGGCAATCCCCTTTTTTCCTGGTCTATGGTGCTGAGGCTGTGTTACCAATCGAGTTAGAGTTCGGCTCTCCGTGAGTTCGGGCCTACTCAGAAGATAAATCCAACGAAAACCGGCTGGTTCAACTTGATCAGTTGGAGGAAGCTAGGGACATCGCAATCATCCAGTTGGCAAGGTATCTTCAAGGCTTGCGTCTTTATCATAGTCGAAATATCCATGGCCACGCCTTTTTGGTCGGTGATCTCATCTTGAGAAACATACAAACCACCAAAGGCAGTCATAAACTATCCCCCCTATAGGATGGGCCGTTCATTATCGCTGAGGTTACTCAGCCGGGCGCCTACCAACTGAAGACTCAAGACGGTGCCCTAGTCAGCAACTCATGGAATATAGAACAGCTACGTCCTTTCTATACCTGAGTTTTGTACTTTCTCACATACATATGTATAAAGTTTTTCTCTGACTCACTACGTCACTTGTTTCAACCAAGTAGTGAGTCGAGGGCTGCATGTATTACATGTGCTTTGTTAACAACATACGAGCTTGTTTTATCCAAGTTATGAAGTTTTACAACGATTATGTAATGTTTGCCCGAGTATAGCTTTTTGAGGTGAACGATTTTTATTAAGTTCCCATCGATCAACTCGGCACAGACAATATAGTGGGGTAAAGCTAATGATAACTAAGGAAAACCAAGAACTCAGCGGCATTGTACATATATTTACACATGTCTTTACAAAAGCTTTATATACACCGACTGCATAATGGTTTGTTCTTACATTCCCAGGTCCTTTGTGATCGCCTCCGCAGTCAGCCTCGCCTGGGTAATCAACTCCAGTGCTTCCTCAAGTGTTGTCTCTTCGGCAAACCTCTCACCGATGGCCTCAAGGTCTACCCTAGGGTAGATTGACTTGGTCATGGCAAGGGTCTGGGCCACACCAACAGCCACAGCTCATCCAAGTACTTTTTCAAGATACTTGAGGCTTGGCTAAGGTGCGCCTACACCTGGAAGACTGTATTGGAGCTGGTCCCAACGTGGTGAGGATCTATAATGTCAAGGAGCCCTTTCACGGATTTGGCAAGAATCTCCCATGACTCCTTGACGACTTTAATATCCTCTGCAAAGGATTGGAATTGGGTTTGGGCAATGGCTCTCAAAGCTGCTCAGATTCATTGACAAGTATACTTATTAGCCAAAACTGCAGTCGGAGTAACAAGAGGGTTGGTTAAGGTTATTGTCAGAGGGAAAGCTTACTTGCATAGTCGGCCTCTACTTTGGCTTTGGCCTTCTCCAGTTCAGCTTTAGCCTTTTCAACTTCTTCAACTCAAGTTCCTGTTGTCTTTTCTCCTCTGTATGGGTCTTCAACTTAGCTTCGAGGGTTGTACATCAGAATAGTCAAGAACTTGAGATTACAGTCAAGAATCAACCAGGCAGTCGGGAAACAACAAAGCTGGAGAAATATACTTGGGATTTATTCGGGAAGACAAATATAGGAGACTTACTTCTGATCTTCTTGGCTAGAGCCCACTTCTCATCCCTGAGTTGGTCAACTGCTCCCCTTAGCCAAGTCTCCCTCTCCTGACTAGACCGCTCCAAGTTGGCCTTGGCAGGTTGGAGCTGGCCCAATCGTTGGAGATGGGGGCCGAGCTGGGTCAAGACCTTGTTCACTTTCTCTGAGCGGTCGACTATCTTCTTCTTGGAGCAAAGACAGAACAAAACAGAGTCAAGAGGCAGAGAAAAAATACAAGGAAGACTATCAAGAACTTAGTATGGCGAGAGTCATACCTGGACTCCCCGGGACGCGGCGATTGCGGCATGAAGAAGAACTTCACGCTCTCTCTCCGCTGCCTCCTCATCATGCTCGTAGCTTTCCACAACTCCCTCGGGGGATACCCAGTGGAATGTTCTTGGGAACCTACGGGGAGGGGCTTCAAGTCTAGGGAGATCCACTTCTGAAGACGACGACGACATGGATGGCGACAAGGTCCTGGCTCCTAACTCGGCCGCTGCTAGGGCTTCAGGGACTCGCTCAGGGGTTGGAGCAACAGCTTCAGTACTCACCCCTTGGTCAGCCGGCACTAGCGGTCCTGCTGTCGAGATAGCTTCAGTTTCTACAACTGAGGCAGTCATTGGCTCAGTAGATGAGCTTGTTTGTGTTGGCTCGGCTGGGGCTGGCTCGGCAACAGGAGCAGTCGACATAGTCTTCTTCAAATCTATGTCCACCTGCCTCCTGTACAATGAGTCAAATATCAAGACACTGCTACGTTGATCAAGATTTTCAGAAGATTCAAGATTGCTCACCTCTTGGAGGACTTGAACTTCCAAGAGGGGGCTCTAGATGTCGATGGTGGAAGGTCGCTGGCTGTCGGGCTAGTCGGCGTGGCAGTCGGCGGTGGTGTTTTGCTCTTGGTTGGCCCAGTCTCTGGTACGGCCGACTGGGGCGCCGAAGCACTCGGTGGCGCTGCTCATTGGCTCAACATGGCTGATCTCGTACTTGGCGGCGCCAGCCTTGGGCTCGATGTTGCTGAGCCTGGCGGTGTTGGTCTTGGGCTTGGAGATGATGGCCTTGGACTCAGTGGCTTGGGAGCAGTGCTGGCAGGGTCCTTTATCTTCAGGCTCCCAGCTGCAGTACTCAGCTTGCTAGCTCTCTTCTTGCCCGGGTCTTCAACCGGTTTCTTCCCAGCTTTCTTGGAGCTGGGCTGGGCAGCAGAAGGACTCAATGGCCTTTTCTTTGATTTGGTGGCCGACAAAGTTTGGGAGTCATCATCAAACTCCTCACATTCCTGCAAGTGATTCAAGCAACATACGTCATACATTGCAGAGTAATCCAGGATACACATCTACAAACATTCATCACAGATGGATAGCAATTCAACAATCAACATTTCAATATTACCTCTGGACGAGGCCTTTTTTGGCTGTAAGCCGCAGTGGCGTGCTCTGCATCTTCAGTATCAACCACCCTGTTGGCGAAATAGCTAAGTAAGATATCAGTCACCTTGTGCTTATCGGTCAAATCTGGGTATCAGTCACCCCGTGGCTTCTCAGCTTCAACGGCCTGATCCAGTGGTTCAGGAAACATCTAGCCACCCAGGGACCAGTCAATCTAGAGCTCTTCAGTTTGTCAATTCTCTCAATCAACTGATACACTTGGCCCATCTCCTCAAAGGTTGGCACAGACGACCAGCTGGGCAAGACCACCGGAGACAAGCCAGTAAAAAGGGGCAGAGAGGGTTCAAGATCAGAGCAATAGAACCATTCTTTGTGCCAGCCCTTAAGGAAGTTTTCAGAGGAACATGAAGATAAATCTTTTTCATTTCGTTCCTAAGCTGGAGACCGGCTCCCCCTATTACTTGGACTTTGTTTTTGGAGGGCTGAGGCTTGATATGGAATAGATATCTAAACAGATTGAAATGGGGCTTCACACCCAGAAAGCATTCACACAGAGTTGCGAAGATAGATATTTGCAAGATGGAGTTGGGATTCAGATTCACCAACTCTAGCTCATAGAAGGAAAGAAGTTGGCGAAGAAAGTCCAAAGAAGGAAGAGCAAGACCCCGGTCGAAGAAAGAGGCGAAGACTACAGTCCCACCAAATTGGGGCACTAAAATCGATTCCCTTTTAGCTGGACGCCAATGGATGACTTCACAGCATTGCAATCTCAACAACTTCTCCAGATACTTCAACTTTGTCGAACCGCAATCCGACGTCGGCCAGGTCTTAGCAAACACCTCTGGGATTTCCGAAGCTCTTGGCACGGCTAGGGGCAAGGAGATTTGGGGGAAATGCTATTGGGGGCTTGGAATGGATGCGAAGGAGCGGGATCGCCCAAGTTTCGAGCAGGGAGTGCTAGCAATGGTGAACCCTAGCGAGGCAAGGTGCAAAATTTCGGCGTGGAAGTTGGAAGACAAAGCGATTGGTGGATTGGAGAAGATGATAGAATCTTTTCTCTCTCTCCCTGCCTATATAGAGCCTGTGCTGATAAGTGGGCTTGGACCTACAAATTCGGTACTGGGCCACAAGATATGAGTTTCTACAGTAGCACGCTCTATCTAGGCCGCTCACTGGTTGTGTTAAAATCACAGTGCTGGTGATACTCACAGAAACTGATCAAATAATTAGATATGCTTCATGCTAAGCCTACAGCCGGGTATATACATTTGGGTATCTGCATTATTTACCAGGTATTGAGGATATATCCTTATAAGGATCGACGGCTGGTCTCCATTAAATTGGGGATGCAGATATCTCTCAAGTACACCTAACCACATATTAGGTTAAAATCCATAAAGTGGTACTTGGCTTACATGCTTAGACATTATTTGCCATGAGCAAAAATCATTCCAGCTAACATGATGCTGAAGAGTCTCATATACCAGTAATACACTACTCGGAAAAGACTACAAGGTTAAAGATCTTTGACTTTATGTTTAATTGTTTCACAATTAAGCACAAAGTCGGGGGATACACCTAATAGGTGTACCTATTCAGTGCACACTATTCCTATTTCTACATGGAGCCCTTCATAGTCTCGCTGCCAGCTGACATGAAGCAGGACTCGGAAGAAGAAGCACTTGGACAAAGAGTACTCAGGAGCAATGCACTCGGGAATTCTTCACCGTGGAGGATGAGCACTCGGCATCAGCTGTGACTCAACTATGAAGGTCTCAAGGGCTGCTTGGAGGCCATGGGCCCCGGGTACCTCATGACAAGTATATGGGCCACTTGGACAGAGGATGGGCCTAGCCTTGTAATTAGGGATATGATAGAACTCGGCAAACTTCGCCTTGTATGACAGGGAAAATACGGTCCTAGTTGGGAACGTTATATCTCTGGAAGGAGATCCCTTGGTCGTAGTCTGACTGGGACTCCTACTTTGTAATCCTGTCCCCTAGTATATAACAGGAGGCAGGGCACCCCCTAAGGGCAGAAGACATCGGAGGTTCACAAGAATCACCATCATACATCCTCAAGGAAATATACCACAACTGGACATAGGGTATTATCTCATCCCGAGGGCCTGAACCAGTATAAACCCTTCGTGTTCCTTTGCAGTCCACTGAGTTTCGATCTGACGAGTAGCCCTACATTCTTATTGCCGATGTAAAACATCGACAGTACCCAACTAGGACTATATCTCTTTCCTTATCATACAAGATAATATGCACCGAGTCCTGTTGTATCCCTAATTACAGGATTAGGCCCATCCTCTATCCGAGTGGCCACAAAGCTTCCCATGAGGTACCCGGGGCCCATGGCCTCCACAGTATCCCCTGAGACTTTTATAATTGAGTCACAGCTGGTGCCGAGTGCTCATCCTCCTTGGTGAAGATTTCCCGAGTGCCTTGCTCCCGAGTACCCTTTGTCCGAGTACATCTTCTCCAAGTCTTGCTTCATATCTGCTGGCAACGAGGCTATGAAGGGCTTTATAGACAAATATGAATAGTGTGCGCCAAATAGGCGCACCTATTAGGTGTAGCCCCGACTTTGTGCTTAATTGAGAAACAATTAAACATAAAGTCAAAGATCTTTATCCTTTAAATCTTTCCCAAGTGATATATTTCTCAGAAATTAGACTCTTCAGCATTACATCAACTGGAAATATTATTTGCTCAAGGCAATTTGGCTAAGCATGTAAGTGGAGTACCAGTTCATGGATTTTAACCCAATATGTGATGAGGTGTTCTTGAGAGATATCTAGATCCCCAATTTTAATGGAGACTAGCTATTGATCCTCATAAAGATATATCCTCAATACCTTGCTAAATAATTCATATATCTGAACACATGTGTTCAGCAATTAGGCTTAACACGAAGCATATCTAATTATTTTAATCGGTTCGTATAAAATAGCATCTGCACTGTAATTTTAACATAGACAACTGTCGGCCCAATAGGGTATGCTATTTAGGAACTTATATCTTACAGCCCAATACTAAGCAAGCCGGCCCAAGCCTGCTAACCCAGTGCAGGCCTATAAAGCGGTGGGAGAGAGAAAAGATTCTCCTTTCTCCCCCAATTTGCCAAATCGCTTCATCTCCTGCACAGGCGCCAAACTTCGCGCTCTCCGCCTCCAGCTAGGGTTTTCTGTAGCTCGAGCTTCTTCTCAGGATTCCGCTAGAGTCTTCCTTCCTGCTTCGATTCCCATCACCTTGCAGCTCTTCCACCTAGTTCTTCACCCTGACAATGCCAAAAGCTCCATTCGACATCCCCAGCACGCAAACCAGGTCGTGGCCAAGGTTTGATGCTTGCCGCACAAAGCTGGCCCTCCTGGAGAAGAAAAGGTGCCTCCAGCCGAAAGAAATCATCAACCGGTGCCCCGTTGTCAGTGAGACAACCCCTTCTCCAAGTCCTGATGAAGTCGTGGTTTTCGCGTCTTTCTTCAATCGCGGTTTTGCCCTTCCTTCTTCCGATGACGATGATCTCCCCAGGCTTGAAGTTCCTCGGCCTAACTTCCCCCGGACATTTTATTGGATCACGCCAGAGGGGGAAGCAGAGAGCTTTGAACACGATAGCAAGCCACCCAGAGGGAGCAAATCAGCTTAATGGAGGCCGCTGTCGCCACATCAAGGAGCATCCAGGTATATAACTTATCTGATTGTAGTTGTAGATTTGCAGTTCTCCTGAATCTACTGGCATTATTGCTTATGTTGCCTATATTTCAATGCTTCTCAACAAGTGGTCGATCGGTCTAAAAAGATGGGCAAAGTTCTATCCCAACTTGCCCCTCAACTCACTCAGCTCCGACAACTCCAAATTGCCAAAGACGATCTGGAGAAGTCTAGCAAGGAGAGAGAGGAGTGGCTGAAGGGTTCTGTGAACAAGCTCAGGGATGAGAACTGGGCACAAACATGGACCATTAGAAGTATGTTTCCCTTTTGCCCGAGTGACTCCAGACAAATCTTTCCGTATTGCTAATCTGTGACTCTGTTTGGCTGTAGCTCTTGAGACAAATCTGAACAATCAGTCCTCAGAGATTGAACGCCTGAAGAAGGAGCTAAAGGAGCTTGAAAAGGTGAAGTCCAAAGTGGACACCGAGTACACAAGTAAGCTTCATATCTGCTCTGGTACTCAGTCCAACTAGATATCCAGGTTTGCTGATGCCTGCCTGGTGTATGAGCATCTTTCAAAGCCAACTCTCATATCCAATTCGGCACTTTTGCTGAAGAAATCAAGGTGATAAAGAAGTCACGGAATGTTATAGTTGACTCTGGGAAAACTTTATTAGATATTATGTAGCCAACCCTGGCCAGACCTAGCTCCAACTCTATCTCCCAAGTGGTGCAGCGCCTCAAAGAAGCCCCTGCACTCTTGAAGAAATATTCATCTGATCGCGTCGCCGTGGGGATTGAGCAAGCCCTAGCCATGACAAAGTCACTCTACACCCGGGTAGATATTAAGGCCATCGGGGAGGGCTTCGCTAAGGGCACTACCCCGGAGGAGGGATTGGAGCTAATTAGCCAGGTCAGGGCCACTGCTGAAGCTATCGCCGAGGATCTGCCAATGTAAACAAAGACTTTTATGTAGTCAGTGTCCATCAGAAACAATATGTAAATATTGTAACTGCTTTTTGGTGTTTGTTGTTATATTGCGCCGATTACTTGCTTTATCTTAGCCATCATCAGCATTACCTGACTAGCCAGTTTATGCCGAGTGGGTTACAAGCGACTTTAAAAAGCATTCACTTCATGAAACTATACTCGGGAAAACTTAGCATAATCATCATAAAACTTCATGTCTTAGATAAAACAAGATCGAACTTTATAAACAACAGAGAACATGTATCATCATGTAGCCCCCGACTCACTACTCGGTTGAAACAAGCGGCGTAGTGAGGCAGAGTAAAAAACTTATATTCATATATAAGAAGAGTACAAAACTCAGGTATAGAAATGACGTAGTTGTTCTATGTTCCATGAGTTGTTGACTAGGACACCGTCTTCTGTCTTTAGTCGGTAGGCACCCGGACGTGTCACCTCAGTAATAATGAACGGCCCCTCCTATAAGGGAGATAATTTATATCTGTCTTTGGTGGTTTGGATTTTTCTCAAAATGAGATCTCCCATAGAAAAGGCGCGGCCACGAACATTCCGACTGTGATAACAATGCAGGCCTTGAAGATTCCTTGTCGATTGGATAGTTGCAATGTCCCTTGCTTCTTCCAACTGATCTAAGTTGGCTAGCCGGTCTTCGGTTGCTTTTGCTTCGAGTGGGCCCGAACTCGCGGTGAGCCAAACTCCAACTCGTTTGGTAACATAGCCTCAGCACCATAGACTAGGAAGAAAGGGGCTTGCCATGTTGCCCGACTAACCGTGGTTCTTAAAGACCTGAGAACGGATGGAAGCTCTTGCACCCATCGCCCTGCATATGGTTATAGTCAGTTGAACACCCTAGTCTTGATACCTTGTAAGACCATGCTATTGGCACGCTCGACCTACTCATTGCTTCGTAGGTGTGCCACAGAAGCATAACAGATCTTGATGCCAAAGTCATCATAGAAATGTTGCAAAATGCCACCAGTGAACTGAGTGCCATTGTCCATTATGATGCGGTTGGGAACTCTAAATCAGTATACAATACTCATGATGAAGTCTTTTGCCCTTGCCGCTGTTATGGTAGCAACGGGTTTTGCCTTAATCCACTTTGTGAATTTATCCACTGCAATGAACGAGTGTGTGAACCATCCTGGTGCTTTTTTGAATGGCCCGACCATGTCAAGCCCCCAAACTACAAAAGGCCAAGAGATTGGAATTGTTTGTAGTTCTTGAGCTAGAAGATGTGTTTGCCGGGCAAAGAACTAGCATCCCTCGCACGTCTGAACTATGTCTTTAGCGTTTGTAATTGCAGTCGGCCAGAAGAATCTTTGTCTGTAAGCCTTTCCGACTAATGTCCTTGATGCAGCATGGTTGCCATAGATGCCCGAGTGGATGGATTGCAGAATCTGCTTGCCCTCCTCGGGTGTGATGCAGCACATGAAGACTCTAGATGCGCTTCGACGATAGAGATCTTCTCCGACTACAAGGAAACATTTGCTTCGACATTTGATCCGCTCAGCTTTACTGCGATCTGCAATCTTCTGGGAGCTCATCTTCTAGGAGGAACCTGATAATTGGAGTCCGCCAATCCTGAGAGATGATTAGTACTTCATTTATTGCCGGGGTAGATTCAGCCCCTGACTGCTCGAGTACTGGCTTCTTTTTGACTGACGGCTCCAATAAGTGCTCGACAAAAATCCCAGTCGGGACCACTTTTCGTTTGGATCTGTGGCTAACTCATCTGTAGCGTCATTATGCTAGCTAGCATGTGTGTAATCTCCAACCCATCAAAATTATTTTCCAGCTTCTGTACCTCCTGACAGTATGTCGCCATGTTGTTGTCCAGACACGTCTAGTCTTTCATGACCTGGTTCACCATGTGTTGAGAATCCCCGTGTACTACCTGTCGGCAGATGCCGAGTGATGTGGTGATGCGGAGCCCGTGGATGAGTGCCTCGTACTCGGCGACATTGTGAGATGCTGGAAAGTGTATCTGAAGGAACTTCTTGAAGTCTTCGAAAGCTTGTTGGGCTTTTGGCGTCCATTGAAAATTGTCAACTTTCTTCAGTAATTTGAAAAAGGGCATGCCCCGTTCGCTGAGTCGGGAAATGAATCGGCTGAGTGCCGCCATACAGCCGGTCAGCTTCTGTACATCCTTCTGGCTAGTCAGGGGTGCTATGTTGATGATAGCGTTGATTTTCTCTAGATTAGCCTTGATGCCTCGTTATGATACGATGAAGCCAAGTAGTTTTCCCGGAGATACTCCGAAGATGCACTTTTCCGGGTTCAACTTCATCTTGAATCTCCGAAGGCTTTGAAAAGTTTCTTCCAAGTCGGTGATGAGGTCTTCCTTGACTTTGGTCTTGATCACCACGTCATCGACATAGGCCTCCACATTGTGCCCGAGTTGAGTGTGAAGACACCGATGGATAGTGCGCTGATATGTTGCGCCAATGTTTTTAACCCAAATGGCATAGTGACATTGCAGTATGCCCAAAATGGCGTGATAAAAGAAATCTTCAGGCAATCCACCTCCTTTAGGCTGATTTGATGGTATCCCGAGTAACAGTCATGAAAACTGAGCAATTCACACCCTGCAGTTGAATCAACCACCTGATCTATCCTGGGTAGGCTAAATGGATCCTTGGGGCACGCCTTGTTTAAGTCGGTATAGTCGACGCACATGCGTCATTTACTATTTTTCTTCTGGACCAAGACTAGTTTTGCCAACCAATCCGGGTGGTAGACCTCTTTGATAAACCTGGCTGCAAGGAGTTTAGTATCTCCTCCCAAATAGCATTTTTACAGTCTTGTGCGAAGTGTCGTAGTTGTTGTTTGACTGGTTTGGCATCCGGCTTGACATTAAGGGAATGCTCGATCAACTCCCTTGTTACACCAGGCATGTCGGAAGGTTTCTATGCAAATATATCCATGTTCGCCTAGAGGAAGGTGACGAGCGCGTCTTCCTATTTGGGGTCGAGTCTGGTCCCGATAAGTGCAGTCTTGGTGGGATCGGAAGTGTCCAGGGGGATCTTCTTTGTCTCTGAATCAGCTGAAATTCCCAATTTGGCTGCTTTCTTCACTGGAACTTGATTGTCCTCATCTGCAGGTGTTGCAGCTAGTTGGATATCGTTTTGTCCGACAGCTGTTTCTTGGGATTGGGCCAACTCGCAGCTCTCCTTGTCGCAGGTGAAGGCTTGCTTGACATCGCTATGCAAGCAAAGTACTCCTGCTAGTCCAGGCATCTTGAGAACCATGTATGTATAATGGGGCAACGCCATGAATTTGGCTAGTGCAGGCTGTCCGAGTATGGCGTGATACGCGGTCTCGAAGTCGGCAACCTCGAAACAGATGTTCTCGGTGCAGAAATTTTCCCGCGTGCCAAAAGTAACTGGCAGAGTGATCTGTCTAAGTGGAGTGGAAGAGAGGCCGAGGATTACCCCGTGGAAGGGAGCTGTACTCGACCGCAGCTCGGATCGAGGGATCTTCATCTTATCAAGCGTCTTGGTGAATAAAATATTGAGAGTGCTTCCTCCATCGATGAGAACCTTCTTCAATTTGACACTGTTGATGACTGGATCCAATACAAGTGGATAACGTCTTGGATGAGTTACTCGGTTGGGGTGATCCATGCGGTCGAAAGTAATTGTAGTCTCAGACCAACGCAGATATTGAGGGGCATCTATTGAGACCGAGTTGAACTCTCGAGCTATTAGCAGATGGCCCTCCAAAGATGTGGTTGAGCTCGGCCTAGAGATCTTGGTAGTCACCGGCTACACCCGAGTCTGGCTTATCCTTATCCTTGTTGTCGCCAGACGTTGTTGTTTGCTCAGAAGCAAACTTCTTGACCATGAAATAGTTTTTAGCCACATGCTTCCCCTTTAGGTAGAAAGGGCATGGCCCGTTCATAACCTTCTGGTACTCGTCCGTCCTAGAGGGTCACGGTTGGCTGCGTTCAATGGCCGCCACAACGTTGTCCGAATTGTGATTGCGATTGCCCGACTTAGTTGGGGCCGCCTCGTCAACTTAGCGATGAACGGGGTGTCCTTAACTCCCTTGCGGAAAGCAACAATGACAACCTCGTCCTTGATCTTGGGAATTGAGTTCCTCTTCTTGGAGAACCTCTTGATGAAGTGGCGGAGGGACTCGTTCTTCCTCTGGTGGCATTGATATAAATCGTACACGGAACACGGCCTCTCGTAGGTCCCTTGGAAGTTTGCGATGAAACGCTCACGAAGTTCTCCCCAGGAGCCAATTGACCGCCTGGGAAGCCTGGTCAGCCATCTCCTCGCTAAGTCAGCCAAAGCGACTGGGAGGTAGTTAGCCATGGCTTTGAGATTGCCTCCGGCTGCACGGATTGTCAAGGTGTAAACAATGAGCCAAGACTCCGGTTGGTCTTCCCATCGTACTTCTCTATCCCAGTCGGCTTGAAGCCAGAAGTCCAGTCGACTTGCTATACCTCATGGGTGAATGTCGGTACTCCTTCATCTGGGTGAGGGCTCCGACTCCAACTACGGCGATGAAATCACTCGTGGTGGAGGCCGAAGCGCTCATGCTCATCTTCCAGTCAATGGCACTCGTCCTCCTCATGTTCTCAGTGTCGGGCGTTGATGTCTTGGTAGAGATCGCGCCATAGTCGTCCTCGAGCATCCTGGTTGTTACGGCGGTCGTCATGATGGTGCCACCGTCGATCATTGTTCTAATTGCCGAGTGACGTATGACGTGACTCCAAACGAGGCTGACTAGAGCCAGCTGCATAGCACTGTGCTAAGGCAGATGAGATCACCGTGTCTAAAGCCGTCTTGTTTGACGGTATGAGTGTGTCTCCAAACTATTGTCGCTGCTGACATGCCGCAGCAGTGATCATAGCCTTGATCCTTGCAATTGTCGGGGTGGCCTGGTGGTCGGGCCCAAACAGCAAGGTGTCTAGTAATGTGGCAGTGGCCACGACATTCTATCGTGGGGTTATGAAGACGTCATGGTCGCCGAATCGGGTTTGGAGGATCTCCTGCTGAGCAATCCGCCCAGCCTTGCGCAGGTTGTCGTTACAAGTGTCACGCTTGGCTTGCAAGCATTGTGCGTTTTCCTCCTGTTGTTTACACAGTTAGTGAGCCTCCTCCTCTTGCTGATCGCATAGTCGGCGTGCATCTTGAGTGGGAGTTGAGCCCTTGGATGCCATGAAGACTTCACGTGGTGGAGAAAAGCTTGTCCAGCTGCTGTCCAACTGTGAATCAGAGTCAGAGTAGTTTAGGGGGGTAATTACAACTCCAACCTCCCTAGATCCAATCTCGAGCGATTCTGGGCCATATCCAAGTCGAATTCTGGGGGATTGGATCTGCCGCATCGGAGTGAGATTGAAGTTATCTGCGGCATTGCTGAGTCTGAACGGGAGATTGATGATCTCTTCCTCCCTTAGCCCAACCTTGGCCGGCTCAAGGCTGAGTCCGAGTCGAACACCGAAAGAAAGAGTTGTCCCTGGACTTGCGCATCTTGGGGGTTGCCACCGCATATCATCGAAGATTGCTGCAGCATTGAGTAAGCCGACTAGCATGAAGCCGGCTTGGTTCCCGGCCGATCAAATCGAACCCGAGTCGGTCAGGATGAGATCGCCGAATTTGTCAGCGACAAAGTCGAGGCTCCCGAAGCTGATTGTCTGCCCGAGGGAGAACTTGACGCCGTCGACTCCGGTGGTTGGATCCATCAGGCTTGTTGAAGATGATCTCACCGAATCCCCTACCTAGCGCACCAACTGTCAATGTTTTGTATCAGCATAATTATATGGGGCTACTTGTGATACCTAAACTTGATGGATTGCAAAGGAACACAAAACAATTTATCCTGGTTCAGGCCCTCAAGGTGAGGTAATACCCTACTTCCAGCTGTGGTGTATTGCCTTTAAAGTTTCTCTGGTGAGATTGTATGTCTTGCCCTGTGGGACTCCCTACCCCTCCTTATATACTAGAGTGGTGAGGTTACATGATAGGAGTCTCATTCAGACTCCGACCAAGGGATTTCTTTCTAGGAATAGAACGTACCGGACTAGGACTATATCCCTTTCCAAATCATACAAGGTAATATGCACCAAGTCCTATTATATCCCTAATTACAGGATTAGGCCCATCCTCTATCTGAGTGGCCACAAAGCTTCCCATGAGGTACCCGGGGCCCATGGCCTCCACAAGTATATCCTGGTTCATTTTGCTTTGTTTTCTTATAGCCTACCCCTTGGACAAACTACAAGGTCAAAGCTTAGTCGTAGTTCGAGTCTTTCGGAAAACAAATCCGACACATGGATGACTCCCGGAATGCACTCGTTGATGCATTGCTACCGCTGCCAACGTACTTCAACGACTCCAGGCTGCCCCAGTAGCCCTGAAATCCTTTGCGACTGAGCATGCAATGCTGGGGATTACACAAGCCCTCACCATGACGTAGTCCCTCTATCCCCGAGTGGATGTTGAGGTAGTCGACGAGGGTTTTGCAGATGGCACGACTCCTGAGCAGGCATTAGAGCTCCTCAACCAAGTCCACAACATAGAGAAGACAATAGCCGAAGACCTCCCGCTCTAGCTATAAGGACAAGTGCCCAAATTACTCGATCTATATTCTGCTAGATAATGTGTACAAACAATGTGTTGTGTACATGTTGTATGTTGCATGTAAATAACTTGGTTTTTATTTGCTTGTAAAGTATGTCGAGTGCTTGTTTTGACTTTGCCGTCAATAGACTTGTCCAGCTAGCTTCATATGCTGAGTAATAGGAGTCGGCTTAAAAAAGCGCTTATCCCGTTAGAGCTATGCTCGATATTACTAGCATGACCGTTACAAGACTTCATGACTTAGACAAAAAAACACACGGGTTTCAACAATATAAAGCAAATCCATATTAAGAACATGTAGCCCCCGACTCACTACTCCATTGGGAACAATCGGCATAGTGAGTCAGAGTATGAAAACTTTATTCATCTATATATGAATTGAACATAGTACAATGTTTAGGTATAGAAAATACGTAGTTGTTCTATATTCCAAGAGTTGACGATGAGGAAGCCATCTTCACGATTCAACCGGTAAGCCCTCGGGCGTGTCACCTTAGCAATAATGAACGGGACCTCCCATAAGGGATATAATTTATGCCTGTCTATGGTGGTTTGTATTTTACGTAATACAAGATTTCCCACTGAAAAGGCGTGGCCACGGACATTAAGACTATGATAATGATGCAAGCCTTGTAGGTATCTAGCCGACTAGATCGTGGCAATGTCCCTTGCTTCTTTCAACTGATCTAGCTCAACCAGTTGGTCTTCATTGGATTTGTCTATAGAGTGGGCCCAGACTCATAGAGAGCCGAACTCCAACTCGGTAGGTAACACGGCCTCAGCACCATAGACAAGGAAGAAAGGAAATTGCCCTGTTGCCTGATTAACTATTGTTCGGAGTGACCACAGAACAGATGGGAGTTCTTGTACCCATTGCCCTGCATATGGCCGTAGTCAGTCGAATACTCTTGCCTTGATGCCTTGGAGAACCATGCTGTTTGTGTTCTCCTCCTGCCCATTGCTCCATGGGTGTGCCAAAGAAGCATAGCAGATCTTGACGCCGAACTCATCACAGAAATCCTTGAAGATGCCGCTCGTGAACTTAGTGTCATTGTCCGTGATTATGCGATTAGGAACTTCAAATCGGTATATGATATTCATTGTGAAGTCTTTTGCCCTGGCCGCCATGATGGTCGCAACGGGCTTTACCTCAATCCACTTTGTGAACTTGTCCACAGTGATGAAAAGATATGTGAACCCTCTTGGCGCCTTCTTAAACAGCCCAACCTTGTCGAGTCCCCAAATTGCAATGGGCCACGATATTAGGATAGTCTGCTACTCTTGAGCTAGAAGATGTCGAGCGAAAAATTGACATCCCTCACATGTCCGAACAACATCCTTAGCATCAGTAGCCGCAGTCGGCTAGAAATATCCTTGTCTATAAGCCTCTCCGACTAACATTCTTGATACAACATGGTTGCCACAGATGCCCGAGTGGATCAACTGCAGAATTTGCTTGCCCTCTTCAGGTGTGACGCAGCACATGAGAAGTCCGGATGCACTTCGACGATATAGGTCTTCTCTGACTATGATAAAGCTCTTGCTCCGGGCTGGACCTTCTCGGCTTCATTGCGCTCTTTAGGGAGCTCGTCTTTCAGTAGGAATCGTATGATTGGGGTCCGCCAGTCTTGAGATATAATGAGCACCTCCATTGGTTCTGGGTTTGGCTCAGCCCCCGATGCACGGGTTCAGACTTCTTCTTGACTGATGGCTCTAATTACTGCTCAACAAAAACACCAGTCGGGGCCACCTCACGCTTGGATCCCATGTTGGCTAACTCATCTGCAACTTCATTGTATTGGCGCAAAACATGTGTGGTTTCAATCCGTCAAACTTGTTCTTCAGCTTTTGTACACTTCTTGGCAATATGTCGTCATGTTGTCATCCGAGCATAACCAGTTCTTCATGAATTGGTTCACCACAAGTTGTGAATTCCCCTGAACTACCAACCGTCGGATACCGAGCGATATGGCAATACGCAGCCCGTGGATGAGTGCTTCGTACTCGGTAACGTTGTGTGATGCTAGAAAGTAAATCTAAAGGATGTAACTGAGCTTTTCTCTATTGGGTGATGTAGCACGACACCTGTTCTTTCTCCGCCGATCTGTAAAGAACCGTCGAAGTACATTGTCTAGTACTCAAGTTTGCCTGCAGGTGCAGCCAACTGAACTTCTGACCACTCAGCTACGAAGTCGGCAAGTGCTTGAGACTTGATGGCTATCCGTGGTTGAAAAATGATGTCAAACGCCATCTACTTGAGCACCCATTTAGCGATTCGGCCAATGGCTTCACGATTATGTAGAACATCTCAGAGGGGGAACAATGTGACAACCGTGACCAGGTGTGATTGGAAGTAATGCACCAACTTGCAGACAGTGATGAGTAAATCCGTATAGCAGCTTCTGGACCTGAGGGTACCACATCTTGGATTCGCCCAGGACCTCGTTGAAGAAGTAGATTGTCTATCGATGTGAGGTAATACCCTACGTCCAGTTGTGATGTATTCCTTTGAGGATGCGTATTTGCTTCTACGAGCTTATGCCCTCAGGGAGGGCCCTGCCTCCCCTTATATACTGGGGGACATGGGTACAAAGTAGGAGTCCCAGCCGAATTACAGCCAAGGGATCTCCTCTTAGAGATATAATCTACCCGACTAGGACTATATATTCCTTATCGTACAAGGCAAAGTCTGCCGGGTTCTATCATATCTCTAATTACAAGGCTAGGCCCATCCTCTATCCGAGTGGCCCATATGCTTGTGATGAGGTACCCAGGGCCCATTGCCTCCATAGCAGCCCCTAGGACCTTCATAGTTGAGTCACAGCTGATGCCGAGTGCTCATCCTCCACGGTGAAGATTGCCTGAGTGCATTGCTCCCTAGTACTCTTTGTCCGAGTGCTTCTTCTTCCCGAGTCCTGCTTCTTGTCAGCTGGCAGCGAGGCTATGGAGGGCTCCATGTAGAGGTATGAATAGTGTGCACCGAATAGGCGCACCTATTAGGTGTAGCCCCCGACTTTGTGCTTAATTGTGAAAACAATTAAACATAAAGTCAAAGATCTTTAACCGTGTAGTCTTTCCCGAGTAGTATACTACTGGTATATGAAACTCTTCAGTATCATGTCAACCGGAAATAATTTATAGTCTTTGCCGAGTAGGATGCCACCCATATATGAGACTCTTCAGCTTCATGTCAGCCGAAAAAGATGTTTATAGTCTTTCCCGAGTGGCGTCTCACTCGGAAGTTAGACTCTTCAACGTCATATCAGCTGGAAAGATATTTGCTCATGGCAACTGTTGGCCAAGCATGTAGGCCAAGTACCACTTTATGAAATTTAATCCATTATGTGGTCAGGTATACTTGAGAGATACCTACATCCCCAATCTTGATGAAGACCAGCTTGTGACCCTTATAAGGATATATCTTCAATACCTGGTGGATAAGATAGATACTCGAACACATGTATTCAGCAATTAGGCCTTCATGAAGCATATCTGTTTACCTCATCGGTTCCTGTTGGTAGCACCAGTACTGTGATTTTAACACAGCCAGCGAGCGGCCCACATTGAGCGTGCTACTGTAGAAACTCATATCTTGGTGGCCTAGTACCGACTTTGTAAGCCCAAGCCCACGAATCGGAAATGGCTATATAAAAGGTGGGGAGAGAGAGAAAAGATTTCTTCATCTTCTCCAATCCACCAATCATTTCATCTTCCAGCCTCCGCGCCGAAATTTTGCCTCCCGCCTCGCTAGGGTTCGCCATTGCTCGCTCTTCCCCATTGAAACTCGGGCGATCCCGCTTCCTTGCGTCCATTCCAGACCTCCAGCCATATTTTTTCCAAATCTTTTCGTCCTTAACCATGCCGAGGGCCTCAGATTTCGTGGATGTGTTGGACGAGGTCTGGCTGACTTCGGATTGCGGGTCGGCTAAGCTGAAGCTTCTGGAGAAGCAGCTAAGATTGCAAAGCCGCGATGTCATCAACTGACGTCCGGCTGAAGGTGAATCGGTTCCAGAGTCCCAAGCCGGTGAGACCGTTGTTTTCGCCTCTTTTTTCAACCGGGGTCTTTCTCTTCCATCTTCCGAGTTCTTCTGCCAACTTCTTGCCTTTTATGCACTCGAGTTGGTGAATCTGAATCCCAACTCGATCTTGCAAATTTCTATTTTTGTGACTCTTTGTGAGTGCTTCCTAGGTGTGAAACCCCATTTGAATCTATTCAGACATCTGTTCCATATCAAACCCCAGCCCTCCAAGAGCAAGGTCCAAGTGATTGGGGGGCCGGTATCCAGCTCAGGAGTGAGATGAAGAGGATTTATTTCAATATTCCCTTGAAATCTTCTCTCAAAGGCTGGCATAAGGAATGGTTTTACTGTTCCGATCTTAAACCAAGCCTTCCCCCTTTTATGGGTTTGCCCCTAGTGGTTATAGCCAAGTGGTCGTCTGTGCCCACTGTGGGCACCCCAGAAGTGCATTATGGAGAGTAACTAGTATGACAACGCGAAATATCTAGATGGATGGGGTCTCAAATAAAAACCAATTAAGTACAGTAACCATCCATCCTCATCGCAGCCTTGCCATAATATTTACCCATTCATAATACAAATCCAAAATGCCGAGAAGTGTACAAAAGAGATAATCATAAGGATAGCTTGCCAGTCCTCCCCGTCATACGCCCGTCAAACCACTCGATGGTAGCGACCAAACACGACACGTACCCCAGAGGACTCGAACCACAATAGCTATCCCCCAACCATCTCAATTCTATACAACTCATACTCATGTTCAGCTAGTCCCCAGGAAAGCAACTAACCTCACACTTTCATCGCAAGCAATTGATAAACATTACAAGTACTCTAAATATGGATAAAAGTGCAGCAGGGTTATATACATTACATAGAGGGTTTACACACCCTAATTCATCACAGAGTAGCACAAAAGATAGCAGCGGAAAATATAAACATAAAAGGTAAAACCAGTGGTGCCATACCCATCCCACAAGGCAACCGACTGGGGATAGAGCATAACTTCAACTACACATTATCCTCGCCACCCTCGGCAGGATAATAGTAGACCACATCATTGTCGTCGTTGTCCTCACCTGAAAGATGAGGCGTGAGTACATAAGTACTCAGCTAGACTTATACAATAATAATAGTTCAAAGGAGTAATGCTAGTCTCTACATCAAGGAGTATGGCTATGTCGATCTGATTTTGCATAAAGCTAATTTCATTGAGCAAGTACTACATTTAAAACATAAACATTTGTGAAATAGCTCAATCTGAAATTTTAAGACAGCAAGTATATAGTTCTGAAAATGGAATCTAAATGAGCACAAACCATACTCTAACATCATCCATGGGCCACCATTGCCCCAAATATATATATGCTACACCAGCATATCATCGTTCATGCCTAAAACCAACTCATATTCATCATCAAAGCTTTTTATACAAACCCATTCATCCATGACTATCCTAAGTCATGATATACCCATATAATCCCATAACCACATATCCCAAGTTTGATGCTAACATGACTAAGGAACACATCAAGTGTCGTCTGTAACCATGGACATGGCTATTCGAATAGTTCTTACTCTAATTAGAGATGTACATCTTTACCCACACGATGTGATAGAAGCCAAACGGCTACACTCTAGTTTGATCCGTACATATCTGTACCCACACTCTACACATTGAGTGCGGACTAGAGATCACAACAAAACCTTTTGCACGCTTAGCCCCAACCACCTAAACCACATCTAGGCCCCCGACGACTTAGTCGTGCGTGTGTGATGACTAAGGCAGGCTCACCGTCGTGGGAGGCACCTCCGGCCAAGCCAGGCGCGCTCGAGGTCCTCCAACGGAAATCCCTCCTCACGACTAACGGACAGGCATATTTGGCCACAACCTCCCGTGCTACTGAGTTAAGCTGTCCCATACCGGCGTGTGGAAGTACGTAGGATGCTTGAATAAACGTCAACATGTTCGGTCCTTAACGACCCAGACGGAGCTACGTGCATCAGGGAAACATCATCCCTTCATCACCCTATCATCCATCCAAGTCAAACATATTCTTAATTATATATCAGAAGTTATTCTTTTCAGATTTTAACCCATCCATTCGCATAAACTAGTTTTGAACCGATAGCTCCATCTATCGGATTTCTCTAAGTCTAGAAATAAGCATGGCTAAGCGTTCGGTAAAATAAAAGTATCCCAAAGTCCTTAACCAGGGGTGACAAGGTATAAACATGGAATCAATAACCAAGGAATGGAAATGCATACAATTGGGTAATAAAAACTCTACCCGTTTTCCCCATTTTAATAAGACCGAAACATGTATATAGATATTTCCTTCGCAAACAAATCAATTTATTGAAAATATGGGTTCAATATGCTTAGATGCTTGCTTAGTAGCTTGTTTAGATGCTTGCCTTGCTGCGACGATGGTTCACTCTCAAACTCTGGGTTAGTTTCCTCGTACTCCGAAACCTCCGAATCTATCGATAAAAAGCGAATATGCAAATAAGAAGCAATTAAACATGTCGATGCAAAAATGATCAATAAATACTGAGATAAATACAGTAGGTAGGCTATATTCTAAAGTGAATTTTAGTCAAAGAATCACCTCAAAATATTTTACGGTTTATGAGTTACAAAAATAACAAGATAGGAAGGCTGAAAATGGCAGTTTTGTAATTATTTATATTGTAACCTTAAGTTATTATACTTGACTGACATTTTCTATTAAGATTTCAAGAAGGCAAGTATTTTTATATAAAATATCATAACCTACTGGTTCCAACAAAATTTAGTTCACTAAAATTTGATTTAAAATGATTTAGTTGTGAAATTTACAAGTTTATCAAAAAGAAAGGTTAGAAAATATTTAGGCCTATTTTGAGAGGTAGTTTTGTCAAATACAAATTATCCACAGCAAAGATTACAATTTTCTGAGTTAAATAAAAGTGGTTTCATATTTTTAGCAATTAGGATGAATTTTCTAGAAAATTATAAACTTCTAGGTTATAAAGAGATATATAAAAAGTATTTCCATTTTTAGAGAAACATCCTACACAGAAGTTCCCACTTTTTATGTTACAAAATTAAATAGCACATTTTTATGAATCCATATAAATTTGGCTCACCTCAAAAGGAGTTATAATGGATTTTATAGAAATATTTCAAATTCTTAAGCTCAAAATAAGTTATTTTTGCTTCATATTATTTTGTGGACATTTTCTGTACAGAAATGGTGTTATTTTACCTCACAGTATGAAAGTTCACAAAATTATAGAACTAACAAAATTGGTTTCACTCAAAAATGTGCTAAGATGGATTTCTTATGTATTTTTGAAGTTTACCCATTTTTCAGTTACAAAATAAATCAATATTTGTTTTTCTCGGATCTTCTTTTTCTCTCTTTCTCTCTTACAGGTGGGGCCCGCTCTTCAGAGAGACAAAGCAGGGCAGGCGCAGCTCGGGCGCGGCCCGAGGCGCTCTCGCCGGCGCCGGCAGCGAGGGAGGCCTCGGCTGCGGTTGGGGCCAAAAGGAAAAAGGAAGAGACTAGCACGGCGAACCAATCCCCGGCGGCGTGGTGGTCGGAGATGGCCTGAGGCTCGCCGGCGACGAGTGCGAGCGGCGGCCGTCCTCGAGTGCACTTGCATGTGCCGATTAAGCCGCAAATCGAGCGAGGCAAAACATGTAGAAGTATCCAGGGGCCTCAAGGGAGCTCACCAAGATGTCTCCCGAGGCCGGCGAGCTCTGGACTGTTCTGGCGACGGAGAGGGGATCTTGCGGTGGTGTCCGGCCGGAGAGGAAGAAGAAGAAGCCGATCTCCCTCGTCGACGCTCGGTTCGGGTTGGACTTGGGGCGCTGGGCTTCTGGAGAGAAGGCGACGGTGATGGCGCGATGGCTCGGGCGAAGACGGACTGTGCTGGCCGGAACGGCGAGGCGACGCCGGCGGCAGCGCTGGAGCGCGGCCACGGACAGCGATGGCGAAGCTCGCATTCCCGGGGATTGGCTGCGAGATAGGGGACAAGATTAGGGCAGGAACTATGGCATGCAGAGGAGAGCTTGGAACGTGAACAAGAAGAGGACTTCACCGGAGGAAAGTTCGACAGCAGCGGCGATTTTGCTTCGGCCGGCGACGGGATCAATGACGAGCTAGTCGAGGTAGTCTCTCCCTCTCGGTGCTCTGTCCTCTAGGGCGCAAATGGTGGTCGGTCGATGCAGCTAAGGGAGATGTAGGGCGATAGGAGCGGCTGGACACGCCGGCATGCATGGCACACGCGTCTGCCGAGCGGCAACCAAGCTGGCGGGCTCTCTGCTTCATGGGATGGCTGGACAGGGGGCTGGGCGAGCTAGGGACACTGCCAGGTGGGTCCAGGGCGTGGAGGTTTAGGAATACCAGAGGGGTTTGGGTAGAAAACTGGTGAACACTGTTTTTGAAGGATTTTCTGGATTTTTCTCTTCCTCTCTCTTTACAAATCAAATTAAGTAAATAAAACTGGTGATAAAAATATGGGGATTTTTTTGTAGCTAGCCTAGACTACCTAGGTTCCATTTTAGAAAGTTTCACACAAAATTTCAAAATGGTTTGCTCACAGAAATTCAACAAATAGGACCCAGGCTGAAACTTGTTTGAATTTTTAAGGGGTCTAAACTAATGAAATAAATTCTAGAAAAATTATATTAATTTATGATAAATAAACTAGTATTTTAATAAATTATCTCCCATATATACTTCTGTTCAATTTGATACACTTTTTAGTAGTGTTTTGTTTTTGCCGATTAGGTTTTACTATTCATCTAGAACAAACTGGTACTGATCTATTTAAATGAGGTGCTTCCAGTAGGGATAAAATCATGAAATTTTTACAGGGGCTTGCTCACATCACCTGACATGTTTAGGAATTTTTCTAGGATTTTTAGATATACAGAACTTGGGAAGTAAAAACTAGCACAAAGCAAAGGATTAGCTAGGGCTTAATTTAATTTGAGTTACATGAAAAGATGATTCAACATTTTAATTAGAAGACATTGATGGTTCTAGGAAACTTAAATAATTACCTCTATTAGATTGGGGATGTTACACCCACTTTTGAAGAAATGGGCCAAGTTCACATATTTATTGAAAAGATTGACAAGCTGAAGAGCGCAGAGCTGACCAGTCCATGGGTGGCCAGATGATTCCTAACTCGGTGCATCAGGCCGCTGAAGTTGAGGTGTTACTTCGGCTGGGACTATAAGGGCAGAGGTGATCCCAGCCAGGAGTATCCCGACCTGATGGACAAGCACAAGGTGACCAACATCCTGCTGGATTTCTTTGCCAGCAGGGTGGTCGAAACTGAAGACGCGGAGCGGTCTGTGGCGGCTTACAGCTTAAAGAGGCCGCGCCCAAAGGTGACTTTTGCTAACGTTGTCTTGTAGTTTGTCGGTGATGAGTGCTTGCAGATATATGCCTCGGATTGCTCTGCAATGTGTAACATGTATTGTTGAACTGCTTGCAGTCATGTGAGGAGTTCGATGACGACTCCCAAACTTTATCAGCCATGAAGTCAAAGAAGAAGAGGCCGTTAAGCCCTTTTGCTACCCAGCCCGACTCCAAGAGAGCGGGGAAGAGACATGTTGAAGATCAGAGCAAGAAGAAGGTTATCAGGCCGAGTGCCGTAGCTAGGAGTCTGAAGATAAAAGACACCGCCAGCACAGCACCCAGGCTGCCGAGTCCCAGACCGGGACCAGCGCTGTCAGGCTCAGCATCATCGAGCCCAAGAAGAGCGCCGCCGAGTACAAGGTCAGGTCAAGCGCTGCCGGGATCAGCAACATCAAGCCCAAGAATGGCACCGCCGAGTACCCGAGTGCCCCAGCCGGCCGCACTAGGAGTGGGGCCAACCAGGACAAAAACGCCGCCGCCGACTGCCACGCCGTCTAGCCCGACAGCCGGCAGCAATCCACCACCGACATCAGGAGCCCCCGGGGGTAAGCTCAAATTCTCTAAGAGGTATGCGACTTTAAGTCTTTCAGAAGTCCTGTTCAGCATTGTGGTGTGTTGATATCCAACTCATCGTGCAGGAAGCGCGCCAACATCGATCTCAAGGAGACCACGCCGGCCACTCCTGTTGTAGAGCCGTCCCCAGCCAGACCAGTGCCCGCGAGCGAATCTACTGAGCCAGCGACCGTCTCAGTTTCAGAAACCAAGGTCATCCTGACTGCAGAGCCGCTGACACTGGCCGACCAAGGGGCTAATGTCGAAGCTGTTGCTCCATCCCCTAAGCATGTCTCTGAAGCCCCAGTAGCTGCCGAGTTGGGGGCCAGGACCCCATCGCCATCCTTGTCGTCGTCGTCCTCAGAAGGACCGGACCTCCCCAGGCTTGAGGCTCCTCCCCGCAAATTTTCAAGGACATTCCGCTGGGTAGCCCTCAGCGGAACTGCGAAGAGTTATAAGCACGATGAAGTTGCGGAGGAGAAGGAGCGTGAAGACTTGCTTCGTGCCGCGATCGCCGCATCCCGGGGGGTCCAGGTATGACTTTCGCCGTATTGGAGTCTTGGTAGTCTTCCTTGCATAAGTGTCCTGACGCTTGACTCTACTTTGCTCTGTTTCTCCCCGAGCAAAAAATTGTTGACCGTTCGGAGAGGATGAACGAAGTCCTGACCTAGCTTGCCCCCCAACTCCAACAATTAGGCTAGCTCCAGACCTTGAAGGCCGAGTTAGAGCGTTCGAGCCGAGAGAGGGAGACTTGGTTGAGGGGGGTCGTTAACCAGCTCAGGGATGAGAACTGGGCTCTAGCTAAGAAGATCAGAAGTAACTCTCCCGTATTTGTCTTCCCGACCAAATCCCATGCATATTTCTTCAACTCGGTCGTTTCCGACTGCCCAGTTGTGTCCTAATTGCAATCTCGGGTTCTTGACCATTCTGATGTGCAGCCCTCGAAGCTGAGGTGAAGACCTAAACAGAGGGGGAAAACCAGCTGAAGGAGGCCAAGAGGGCCAAAGCTGAACTTGAGAAAGACAAGGCCGACTTGGAGAAGGCCAATGCCAAGCTCGAGAAAGAGAAGGCTGAACTGGAGAAGGCCAAAGCCAAATGGGAGGCCGACTACGAAAGTAAGTCTCTGCTCTGACAATGATCTTAACCAATCCATTAAGTACTCTGTCTGCAATTTTGCCTAACAAGTTTACTTCTCGATGAACCCAGGTAGCTGCTAGAGCCAATGCCCAAATCCAATTTCAGGCTTTTGCAGAGGAGATAAAGGTTGTCAAGGAGTCACGGGAGATCCTTGCCGAGTCCATGAAAGGGCTCCTTGACATCATTGATCCTCACTACATGGGAACCAGCTCCCACACGGTCTCTCAAGTGCAGGCACGCCTTAACGAAGCTCCGAGTATACTGAAGAGGTACTCGGACGAGCATGTTGTTGTCGACGTGACCCAAACCCTAGCGATGACCAAGTCAATCTACCCCAGGGCAGATATTGAAGCCATCGGAGAGGGATTCGCCGAGGAGACGACACCTAAGGAGGCGCTGGAGTTGATAGCCCAGGCGAGGCCGACTGTAGAGGTGATCACCCAAGACTTGGGTATGTAAGAATAGTCCATCATGCAGCTGGTGTATATAAACTTTTTGTAAGGAGATGTGTAAATATATGTGCAATGCCGCCAAGCTCTAAGTTCTGACTTAGTTATCATTAGCTTTACCCGACTATATAGTCCACGCCGAGTTAGTCTATAAGAACTTAATAAAATTGTTCACCGCAGAGAGCTATACTCGGGCAAACATAACAAAGTCGTTGCAAAACTTCATAACTTAAGCAAAACAGGCTCGTATATTATTGACAAAGCACATATACTATATGCAGCCCTCGACTCACTACTCGGTTGGAACAATCTACGTAGTGAGTCAGAGGAAAACTGTACACACGGGAATGTATAAAACTCAGGTATAGAAAGGACATAGCTGTTCTATATTCCATGAGTTGCTGACGAGGGCACCGTCTTGAGTCTTCAGTCGGTAGGCGCCTGGCCGTGTAACTTCTGCAATAATGAATGGCCCTTCCCATATTGGGGATAGTTTATGCCTGTCTTTGGTGGTTTGTATTTTTCTTAAGACGAGATCTCCAACCAAAAAGGCGCGGCCACGGACATTGTGACTGTGATAACGATGCAGGCCTTGTAGATACCGTGTCGACTGGATTATTGCGATGTCCCTAGCTTCTTCCAACTAATCTAGCTCGACCAATCAGGTATTGTTGGATGTGTCTTCTAAGTAAGCCCGAACTCACGGAGAGCCGAACTCTATCTTGGTTGGTAACATAGCCTTAGCACCATAGACTAGAAAGAAAGGGGATTGCCCTGTTCCCCGACTAACCATGGTTCTTAGAGACTAGAGAACAGATGGGAGTTCTTGTACCCACCGGCCCGCGTATGGTTGTAGTTGGTCGAATATCCTTGTCTTGATGCCTTGTAAGACCATGCCGTTGGCACGCTCAACCTGCCCATTGCTCCGCGGGTGTGCCACAGAAGCATAACAGATCTTGATGCCGAATTCATCACAGAAATCTTGAAAGACGCCGCCTATGAACTGAGCACCGTTTTCCATTATGATGCGGTTAGGAACCTCGAATCGGTATAATATACTTATGATGAAGTCCTTTGCTCGTGCCGCTGTTATGGTAGCAACGGGTTTTGCCTCAATCCACTTCGTGAATTTATCCACAGCGACGAACAAGTATGTGAACCCTCCTGGCGCTTTCTTGAAAGGCCCGACCATGTCAAGCCCCCATACTGCAAAGGACCAAGAGATTGGTATGGTTTGGAGTTCTTGGGCTGGGAGATTTGTATGTCTTGCGGAGAACTGACAACCCTCGCATGTGCGAACAATGTCTTTTGCATCTGTTACTACTGTTGGCCAGAAAAATCCCTGCCAATAAGCCTTTTCGACTAACATCCTGGATGCGGCATGGTTGCAACGCATGAGAACACCGGATTCACTTCTTCGGTATAGGTCTTCTCTGACTACTAGGAAACTTTTGTCTCGATGTTTGATTTATTCGGCTTGACTGCGATCTTCTGGGAGTTCATCGTCCAGGAAGAATTTGAGAACAGGAGTCCGCCAATCTTGACATATGTTCAGCACTTTGTTTGTTGCCGGGGTAGGTTCGCCTCCCAACTGCTCTGGCGCTGGTTTCTTCTTGATTGACGGCTCCATAAGTTACTCAACAAAGATCCATGTTGGGACTATTCTCACTTGGATTCCATGTTTGTCAATTCATCTGCAGCATCATTGTATTGTCGTAGGACATGTGTTATCTCCAGCCCGTCAAACTTGTTTTCCAGCTTTTGGACCTCCTGACAGTATACCGCCATGGTGTCGTCGAGACATGTCTAGTCTTTCATGACTTGGTTCACCACGAGTTGAGAGTCTCCACGCACAACCAGTCGACGGATGCCGAGTGATATAGCGATGCGGAGCCCGTGGATGAGTACCTCGTACTCGGTGACATTGTGGAAAGCCGGGAAGTGGATCTGTAGAACGTACTTAAGTTTTTCCCCGTGGGGGACGTCAGTATGACGCCAGCCCCGACGCTGCCGATCCTTAGAGAACCGTTGAAGTACATTGTCCAGTACTCTAGCTTCGCTGTTGATGTGGGTATCTGAACTTCTGTCCACTCGGCCATGAAGTTGGCTAGAGCTTGTGATTTGATTGCTGTCCATGGCTGAAAGGTGATATCGAACGCCATCAACTCGAGCACCCATTTAGCGGTTCGACCGGTGGCCTCGCGGTTATGCAGGACGTCCCCGAGTGGATACGATGTGACCACCGTGACTTGATGCGATTGGAAATAGTGCACCAGCTTCCGGACAGTAATAGTAGGCCATAGAGCAGCTTCTGGACCTGCGGATATCTCATCTTAGAGTCGGCAAGGACCTCGCTGACAAAGTAGACTGGCCGTTGAATCTTTTGTATGTGACCCAGTTCGGATCGCTCGACCACCAACACCGTGCTGACTACCTAAGTGGTTGCCGCCAGATACAGCATTAATGGCTCTTGGGGCATAGGTGACGCCAACACGGGTGGTGATGTAAGAAATTTCTTCAAGTCTTCAAAGGCTTGCTGGGCTTCGGGAGTCCATTGGAAATTGTTTGCTTTCTTCAATAGCTTGAAAAAGGGCATGCCCCATTCGCCCAGTCGGGAAATAAATCGGCTGAGTACCGCCATGTAGCCTGTCAGCTTCTGGATGTCCTTCTAGCTAGTCGGGGGTGCTATGTTCATGATTGCATTGACTTTCTCCAAGTTGGCCTCGATGCCGCGATGTGATCCGATGAAGTCAAGTAGCTTGCCGGATGGCACACCGAAGGCGCACTTTTCCGGATTCAACTTCATCTTGAATCTTCGAAGATTTTGGAAGGTTTCTTCCAGGTCAGCGATGAGGTCTTCTTTGGATTTGGTCTTGATCACCACGTCATCGACGTAGGCCTCCACATTACTCCCGAACTGAGTGTGTAGACACCGCTGAATTGCTCGTTGATACGTTGCTCCAGCGTTTTTCAGACCGAACGGCATGGTGATATAGCAGTATGCGCCAAACGGCATGATGAAAGATGTCTTGAGGTAGTCCTCCTCCTTCAAGTTGATTTGGTGGTATCCCGAGTAGCAGTCGAGAAAGCTGAGAAGTTCGCACCCGGCGGTTGAATCCACCACCTGATCTATTCTCGGTAGACCAAATGGATCCTTGGGGTACGCCTTGTTTAGGTCGGTGTAGTCGATGCACATGCGCCATTTACCCTTTTTCTTCTGGACCAGGACTGGGTTTGCCAGCCAGTCCGGGTGGTAGACCTCTTTGATGAACCCAGCTGCTAAGAGCTTGATGATCTCTTCTCGAATAGCATCTTTCCGGTCCTGTGCAAAGCACCATAGCCATTGTTTGACCGGCTTGGCGTCTGTCTTGACATTGAGGGCATGCTCGATCACCTCCTTAGGTACACCCGGCATGTCGGACGGTTTCCACGTGAAGATATCTTTGTTGGCTTGAAGGAAGGTGACGAGCGCGTCTTCCTATTTGGGGTCGAGTCCTGTCCCGACTAGAGCGGTCTTGGAGGGGTCGGAAGGGTCCAGGGGGATCTTCTTCGTGTCAGAGTACGCTGAAATTCCTGACTTTGCCGTTTTTTCGCCGGAACTTGGTCATCCTCGACTTCAGTTGTGACAGCTTGCCGAATGCTGTTGCGTCCGACTGCCGCCTCTTGCGATTGAGCCAACTCGCAGCTCTCCTTGTCGCAGGTGAAGGCTTGCTTGACGTCGCTGTGGAAGGAGTGGACTCTGGCTGGCCCGGGCATCTTGAGCACCATGTAGGTATAGTGCGGTATCGTCATGAATTTGGCGAGCACCGGTCGTCCAAGTATCCGTGGTACGCGGTCTTGAAGTTGGCGACCTCGAAGCAGATATTTTCTGTGCGGAAGTTATCCCGCATGCCGAAGGTGACCGGCAATGTTATCTGTCCGAGGGGGGTTGAAGATAGGCCGGGAATTATCCCGTGGAAGGGTGCCGTACTCGGCCGCAATTCTGAACGAGGAATCTTCATCTCATCCAAAGTTTTGGTGAATAGAATGTTCAGCGCACTGCCTCCATCTATGAGGACCTTCTTTAGCTTGATATTTTTTATGCCCGGGTCCAGGACGAGTGGATAGCGTCCCGGTGTGAAACCTGATCTGGATGATCTGCGCGGGTGAATGTGATGGACATCTCTGACCAGCACAAATACTGGGGGCGTCTGCTATAGAGACTGTGTTGACGTCGTGTGCTACTAGCTTCTGCTTCCTCTTGGACTCATACGCAGACGGCTCTCTGAAGATGTGGTTGAGCTCGGCCTGGGGATCCTGAAAATCGTCGACCGGGCCCGAATCTGGCTTGTCTTTGTCCTTGTTGGCGCCAGATGATGAAGCCTGCTCAGAAGCAAACTTCTTAAGCATGAAGCAGTCCTTGGCCGCATGCTTGCCCTTGGGGTGGAAGGGGCAAGGCCCGTTCATAACTTTCTGATAGTCGTTGTTCCTTGGGGGCCGCGACCAAGTTTGCTCCATGTTGGCCACCTCGTTGTTTGACTTCCGTTTGCGGCTGCCGGACTTGTTCTGTGATGGCTCATTGTTGGCTTTGGCCTTCTGGTCTTTCTGCCGAGGCTCTTTCTTCTCGTCGAGGGCCTCTGTGACTGCTTCAGCCGAGTCGGCGTGTTTATTCGCCATATCGAAGAGAGCTCGGACAAAGGCTGGTGGCTTTCGAGTGAACTTCGTGATGAACGGGGCGTCCTTGACTCCCTTGCAGAAGGCAGCGATGACGACCTCGTCCTTGATCATAGGAATGGAATTGCGCTTCTTGGAGAACCTTTTGATGAACTCACGGAGGGACTCATTCTTCCTCTAGTGTAGCTAGTAGAGATCGTGCTCGGAGGATGGTCTCTTGAAGTCCCTTGAAAGTTGGCTATGAAGCGTTCCTGAAGTTCCCCCCAGGAGCCGATTGATCGCCTCAAGAGCCCTATTAGCCATGTCCTCGCTGATTTGGCTAGGGCGACCGGGAGGTAGTTAGCCATGGCTTTGTGATCACCTCCGGCAGCTCAGATCACTAGGGTATATACGGTGAGCTAAGACTCAGGGTTAGTTTTGCCGTCGTATTTCTCGATTCCCGTAGGCTTGAAGCCCGACTGCCAGTCGACGTCTTGTAGTTCCTAGGTGAAAGCGGGTATGCCTTCATCTTCGTGAGGGCTCCAGCTCCTGCCGCGACGGTTAAACCGCTCGTGGTGGAGACCAAAACGCTCATGCTCATCCTCTAGTCGGCGGCACTTGTCCTCTTCGCGTTCGCGGCGCCGAGCGTTGATGTTGTGGCGGAGGTCGCATTGTAGGCATCCTCGGAGATCTTGATTGTCGCGACAATCATACTAGGGACACCGCCGGTTGTTGTTAAGATGGCCGAGGGATGTTTGCCATGATTCGGCGTGCGGCTAGCTTGAGCCGGCCGCCCAGCGTCGTGCTGATGTAGACGAGCCTGCCACCGGAGAACCCGACCGGTTGGTCGGTACTGGTGTGTCGCTCGACTGCTGGTGCTGCTGATAGGCAGCAGCTGTAATCATCGCCTTGATCTTGGTGATAGTCGGGGTGGCCTGGTGATCAGGCTCGAGCTGGAGTGTGTCCAACAGGGTTGCAGCTGCCACGACGTTCTATTGTGGCATGACGAAGACGTCGTGGTCGCCAACTTTGGTCTGGAGGATCTGTTGCTGAGCGGTTCACCCAGCCCTGCATAGCTCGTCGTTGCGAGCCTCGCGATCGGCCTCCTCCTATTGCTGTAGTTAGCGTGCCTCCTCTTGTTGCTCCTCTTGTAGTCGGCGCGCCTCCAGTGGAGGGGTTGAAGCCATGAAGATCTCTCGGGGCAGAAGGAAACTCGCTAGACTGGTGTCCGAACTGGTGTTTGAATCATTGTCTGACTTGGAGTCGGAATCTGAGTAGTTGATCGGAGTAGGGACGACTCCGACCTCTCTAGATCCGATCTGGAACGGCTCTGGGCCATGTCCAAACTGAAGCATAGAGGATAGGGTCAGCCGCGTGGGATGCAGATCCGCGGCATCGTCGGGTCTGCAAGGGAGATTGACGATCAATCCCCTTCCTAGCCCGACCGGGCTGGCTCGAGGCCCAACGTGAGTCGGACGTCGAAGGAGAGAGTTGTCCCGAGACCCGGACAGGTGGTAGATCACCGCAGCAGATTGACGAGGGTGGCTGCAGCGTCTTGCGGGCTGACTGGCGCGGAGTCGGCTAGTTTCTCGGCTGGTTGGATCAGGTCTGCGTCAGCCAAGGTGAGATTGCCGAACATGTCGGCGATGAAGTCGAGGCTTCCGAATGAGATTGTATTTCTAGAAGAGAATTTGTCGCCGTCGACTCCTGTTGTTGGATCCATTGAGCTTGTAGATGTAGATCTCGCCGAAGCCCCTACCTAGCACGCCAACTGTCGATGTTTTACACCGGCATATGATTATAGGGCTACTCAGCAGATTGAAACTCGGTGGATTGCAAAGGAACACGGAAAGGTTTATACTAGTTTAGGCCCTCGATGTGAGGTAATACCCTATGTCCAGTTGTGGTGTTATTCCTTTGAGGATGTATGTTGATCTATGATCTTCTGCTCTCAGAGGGTGCCCTGCCTCCCCTTATATACTGGAGGACAGGGGTACAAGGTAGGAGTCCCAGCCGGATACCGCCAAGGGATCTCCTCTTAGGGATACAATATGCTCGACTTGGATTGTATATTCCTTATCGTACAAGGCAAAGTCTGCTGGGTTCTACCATATCTCTAATTATAAGGCTAGGCTCATCCTCTATTCAAGTGGCCCATATGCTTGTGATGAGGTACTCGGGGCCGTTGTACCTTCTGGATGTGACCTGCCTCTTTGTGTTCCATGACCAACACCATACTAACCACCTGAGTAGTCGCCGCAAGGTATAACTTGAGTAGCTCTTGGGGCAATGGTGATACTAGCACGGGTGGTGGTGTGAGAAACTTCTTGAAATCTTCGAAGGTCAATTGGGCTTCGGATGTCCACTAGAAATTGTCGACTTTCTTCAGGAGCTTGAAAAAGGGCATACCCCGTTCTCCCAGTCGGGAATCGAATCGGTTGAGTGCAACCATGTAGCTGGTCAGCTTCTGGACATCCTTCTGGCAAGTTAGGGGAGCCATGTTCATTATTGCATTGATCTTCTCTGGGTTCGCTTCTGATGCGGCTGGGTACCCGATCTTCCGATAGGTTCGATTTGGCGACGTGAAGACGTTCACATTTTGAGGCTTCCAATCAGTGATCGTCACCTCGCAACCGCTACACCCACACACGTCTAGTTGTTATCAACCACGCTCTCACGTAGTCGACCTTACCACAAAGGTTTTATCCCTGCAAGCAATCGAAGAAACTCATAAGAACAAGGAAAAACACAATCTGAATTGCAGATGAATGTTTAGCACACGAAGTTGGGGTTCTACAAACCAATCTAGACGGCGAAACTGCAATGGCAGAATAATCTAAGCAAAACCTGACTTAAACAGCGGCGGCTATGGAATATATACGAGTTAGGGCATCCTAGGATGAGGGTTTGCCCTGTGAGAGGCGCACTCCTCATGGGTTTAGCCCACGACACAATTACAAGGCCCAAAGCCTAAAATAGACTCGGACAAGAAGAGGTACATGTCTTATTTTGATGATTTCGGACAGCTCAGGAGGAATTTTGATGTGAAACCAAAACCATCTGAAAGTAGACTTCATAAGCTTTCCAACAAGTACTTGTAGACCCTGTAACTCCTTCTGGATCAAAAGTTATGGCTGTTTGAAATTGACGCTGTCTCCCAGCCCAAAACTGAATCGGTCTCGGGAATAGGAGTTTACTTGCACTTGTTGTCTCCACTTCAATATGTGGTGTCTTGAGCTATTCTCCATGGTCTTCTCCCAGGTTTCTAAGAACAATAAAATCATCACAAGAATTAAATAGCATGCCATTCGTAGAAATATTCTCATGTAAGCTTAGGAACGCATTCACCTGGCGATTAAGTTGACGGCCACGTGCGCGAGTAAGTGTGTAAGTGTATCTAAAGACCATGATGTCCTCATCAGCTTCTATGCCGGCAGTGTGAAACAATGAAACCAAGTAACTTCCCGAAGGTACTATCGAACAGCACTTTTCTGGGTTCAACTTTATCTTGAATTGCCAAAAACTTTGGAAAGTTTCTTCTAAGTCAGCAATGAGATCGCCTCTGAACTTAGTCTTGATCACCACATTATCGACATATGCCTCCATGTTGCGCCAAAGTTGAGTATGAAGACACCACTGAATAGCACGTTGATACGTTGCACCAGTGTTCTTCAACCCGAACAGCATAGTGATATAGCAGTATGCATTAAACAGCGTGATGAAAGAAGTCTTCAGGTAGTCCTTCTCCTTTAGGCTGATCTGATGGTATCCTGAGTAGCAGTCAAGCAAGCTGGGCTAGCTCACATCCGCAGTAGAATCAACCACCTAATCTATCCTAGGTTGACCAAGTGGGTCTTTGGGACACGCCTTGTTTAAATCAGTATAGTCGATGCACATGCACCATTTACCCTTTTTCTTCTAGAACTAAACTAGATTTGCTAGCCAATCCGGGTGGTAGACCTCCTTGATGAACCCGATTGCTAGGAGCTTGGTGATCTCCTCGCGGATAGCATCTTTGCGATCTTGTGCGAAGCATCATACTCGTTGCTTGACAGGCTTGGCATCCGCCTTTACATCGAGGGAATGCTCGATCACCTCCCTTGACACACCAGACATGTTGGAAGGTTTACAAGTAAATATATCCCTGTTCGTCTGGAGCAAGGTGATGAGTTCATCTTCCTATTTGGGGTCAAGTCTGGTTCCGACGAGCTCCGTCTAAGTGGGGTCAGAAGGCTCCAGGGGGATCTTCTTAGTTTCTGACTCCACTGAAATTCCCGACTTGGTAGCCTTTTTTGCCAGGACTTCGTCGTGTTCCTCTGAAATCGATGCTGCCAGTCGGATGTTGGTCCGTTCAACTACAGCTTCATGTTATTGTGCTAGCTCGTAGCTCTGCTTGTTGCAAGTGAAGGCTTGGTTGACGTCGTTGCGTAGGAAAAGTACTCCTACTGGTCCTAGCATCTTCATGAAGTATAGTGGGGAACTGCCATAAATTTGGCGAGTGCCAGCCGCCCGAGTATGACTTGGTAGGTTGTCTCGAAATCAGTAACCTCAAAATAGATGTTTTCCGTGCGAAAGTTATCCCGCGTGCCAAAGGAGACCGACAAGGTGATTTGGCTAAGTGGCGTTGAAGAGAGGCTAGGGATTACCCTATGGAAGGGTGCTATACTTGGTCATAGCTCGGAATGAGGTATTTTTCATCTCATCGAGCGTCTTGGCAAACAAAATGTTGAGAGCGCTCCGCCATCGATCAGAAACTTCTTCAACTTGATGTTCTTGATAACTGGGTCCAGGACGAGTGAATATTGTCCCAGATGTGTTACTTGGTCCGGATGATCTATACGATCGAACATAATTGCGACCTCGGACCATCGCAGGTACTAAGGGGTACTGGCGGATGGTGTTGACTTCGCGTGTAGTTAGCTTCTACTTCCGCTTGGATTTGTACACCAATGGCCCTCCAGCGATGTGATTGAGCTCAGCATAGGGATCTTGGTAGTCTCCAGCTGGACCCAAGTCCGGCTTCTCCGTGTCCTTGGCTTCACCGGATGTTAAAGTTTGCTCCCTAAGGAACTTCTTGAGCATGAAACAATTCTTGGCCTAGTGCTTCCCCTTAGGATGGAAAGGATATGGTCCATTCATGACTTTCATGTAGTCGTCTGTCTTGGGAGCTCGTGGACGGCTACGGTTGACTGTGGCCTCGATGTTCTCTGATTTGCGCTTGCGGTTCCTAGGCTTGGATGGGACTGCGTCATCCGTCTTGCGTTGTTCCTCCTGTTGGGGCTTGTCGTCAATTGTCTCGGCGACAGTGTCGGCCAAGTCGACATACTTGTTAGCCATCTCAAAGAGGGCTCTAACGGAGTTGGGCAGCTTCCAAGTGAACTTGGCGATGAACGGTGTGTCTCTGACTCCCTTGCGGATGGCAGCGATAACCACCTCATCGTTGATTTTGGGGATAGTGTTCCTCTTCTCGGAAAAGCACTTGATGAAATCCCGGAGTGATTCGTTCTTCCTCTGGTGACATTGACACAGATCGTACTCGGATGCTGGCCTCTCGTAGGTGCCTTGGAAGTTTGCCAAGAACCGCTCACGGAGTTCCCCGCAGGAGACAATAGATCCTCTGGGAAGCCCTGTCAACCACGTCTGTGCCGAGTCGGCTAGGGTGACAGGGAGATAATTGGCCATTGCCTTGTGGTCACCTCCAGCTGCTCATATTGCTAGGGTGTATACTGTCAACTAGGATTCCGGGTTGGTCTTGCCATCATATTTGTTGATCCTAGTCGGCTTGAAACCTGATGGCCAGCTGACTTGGCATAGCTCGCGCATGAAAGTAGGAACTCCGTCGTCCGTGTGGGGTGAGTAGTGAGGGCTCTGGCTCCGACTGCGGCGGTGGAAACGCTCATGGTGGAGGCCGAAACGCACGTGTTCGTCTTCTAGTCGACGACGTTCGTCTTCCTTGTGTTCACGCCGACAAGCATTAAGGTATTGACAAAGATCACGACATAGTCATTCCCGGGCTTTGCAGTTATCCCGGCGTTCGTCGTGATGGTGTCACTGGTGATCATCGTTGTGGCCTTGTGATCCGTAAATGCCAGGATTTCTAATTTGGTCTGATATAGTCAGAACCGGGCCTTATATAGGTGCTTTGTGTGTTGTTTCAGAGTCGTTTGATAATATTCTTTTATGAAATCAGTTGCAGCTGTAATTTCCGCTAAATGAAAAAACATTTACAAAAGTACCCCTATGTTGGACTCTTTACTTCTAGATCCTAGAATTTTTGTATATTTCAAAAAGTGATCCAACTGCAGCAATCACATGCTTGGCCCTTGCCTATTGCCTGCAGAAGCATGACTGGCCAGGCTACCAGCCACAAGTAACCACCGTTACACCTGTTGCTTGACTTAAACATAAACCAATAGTGTGTGATTTGATCATATTCTAGGAATTAATTCGATATCTAAAAGTAGATTAGGCTCAAAATAGCTATGTTGGTGCACGTTTAACGTGTACAACTAAACAAAGTTCACTATTTGCTTTAAATTTTTTGAGTTCTTTTGAGTATATTTTTCTTTTTCAAATTCTAATAATCTTAGTGTAACATGTTTGTCGGGTCCTATATTTTTCGAAACAGAAGTATCACAAAACACTAACGTGGCTACCACTGCTTGATCCATCTTTCATCCATTTCATATATGTTACATTTAAATCCATTTTTCCACATTATAATAGTTAATTCATTGTTTTGTGCCTCGAATCATTCAGCTATTTAACATTCTTTCCATTCCATTCAACCAAATAACACTAAGGATTAATCTCACGAATTAAATTAATTTCTAAATAACCCATATAATATTTATACGCCTCCAACAAGGATCTGAAATATTAATTTCATTCATCTAAAAATTATAGTCATCTGTTAATATACTAGCCATATTATTTACCACATAGTTTGGTCTCTGGTTAATTACAATGTAAAATAATGTTCATACAACATTTATTTGACAGGTGAAAAAAAAGGAGGAAATGACATAAGGGAGAAACTACCTTCCCCATCTCCATCCCCACCACCACTAGGGATCGCCGCCAATATCAGGTAATTTACTCACCTATTTCTGGAAATGTTTTAGTTTATAAACCCTTTTCTTCTATATACCTTTTGTGTAGTCGTCATAGAAAGCATTCAGAGTGATGGTATATTCAACTGATGAAGATTCATCAGAATTAAGGAATTTAGTTTCCTTTGAATAGATAGTCATATGCAAACACTAGGGATCTGTCTTGCTGATAAGGTAGGCATATCACTTATTTTACAATGAGTCTATCTTATTTAACAAAGAGAAAATGTGTGTACCTACATTTACTTTTAGAGCTTTTTAAGGCAAATCTTCCTATATATTCTAATTAAACAATGGTGGGAATCATTGGAATACTCTTTTTGGAATGATCAGGTACACATTTTATCCAGGATATGGTGGGTTTTGGAATAAACAATCGATATTCAATTAGATCTATATATCCATTGTTTTCATCTGTTTGCAAATTTGTGGATGAAATCATTTGCGGTTGCAATTTCAGCTATTACCTTATTTTCCATATAGTTCTGTGCTCTGGTTAATTACAATGTAAAATAATGTTGATACAATATTTATTTGACAGGTGGGAAAAAAAAAGAGGAAGTGATATAAGGGAGAAACTTTTGATAAGGTAAATCCAATGACCTATATATGTGTACATATTGTTTATAATTTCAGAAGTGAAATTACTAATGAAGCATAATTTATTGTGCTAGTGGGTGTTGCGTATCTACATAGATCTGTCTACGTATCTTACATAGTTGATCAGATTGGCTTTATTGATTTATTCTGGACTGTACTGGAATCAACAGGAATAAAAATATGCGTCTTTCATAAAAGAACACTGCAACGATGGAATCAATTAATAGGATAGAAATTGATGTACCAGTATCCTACTACATCCCATCTGGAAAATCAGGTTCTTATGCAGAAATGTCTGACAACATCAATGAAAAGATAGAGAATTACTTGCTCTAGAGGCAGTGCAAAAGCTTCAAACTATTTTTGGATTTGCTGTTGCTGATTTTAATTTCCATAGAATATTATTGTACCAAAAGAATCAGCAAAACCATTTTATCTGTAGCTACAGATACATTAAACTTCAGTAGAAAGCTAATTAAGAATGATAAATCAATTAGAAATGAAGTGCCTGCAAACTTCTCACGAATAAGGGTGAAAACAAAATAAAAAAGAGAATATAAATAAAAATGCAGAAAACAAAAAGAAAATAATTGTGAAAATCGTAACATGAATTATCTAATACAAATACCAGTAAATACAAATAAAAACAGCAAATGAATGAGTTTCATATTATCTTTGTTGTTAGTAATATACCCACCATAATATGGCTTCTTGTGCTCTTGGAATGATAATGCTCCTTTTCTATTTTTTTCACGTGTTGCAGGCACATTGTAAATCAGACAGATCATTTTCTCCACGAAAATTTTAACAAGTTTTAATCTATACCTTAAGGGCGGCGGCAAAGCCGTGCCAAGTTTTTCTAGTTGAGTGACTAATAAAAGCGCACAGATTAAAGTTTTATCTCTTCCCCTGTTATCTGGCACCTCAGGAACTTAGCAGAGCTCCTTTGGAACAAACGAATTAAAAAACATTAAAATAAAAAAACATAGGATTAAAATATCATATGTAGATTTGATCCTAAAGGAACGAAAACACAAAAATTTGAAAGATGACGTTGATTTGGATGTCACACACAAAATTTCACAGGAATTTGATAGCCTTTCCTAAAGAGAATAGAGAAAGCAAGAATGCATGGGACTTCTCAAAGAAAAATAAAATAAGGTTTTGAGCTCATGTGCAAAATTTCCTATCAATTGAACTATTAGAAAGCAATCCAAAGGAATTTATCAACTCCTAATCCTATGTTCCGAACGACTGACTAAGTAAATTTCGAAGAATTTGAATCCTTCAAAATTCTGATAAAAAACCTTCGATCCAAAAGAGTCCTAAAGGTGCAAACGACGGCACGCTACTTTGGGTAGATCCAGGGTTACAGCATGTATATATATCTGTAGCTATTTCTAGTTACGAATAGCTACGTATCAGGATAGAGGCAGCATATTTTCAAGAGGCCCATCTAACAAATGATGTGGCTATGGCCCAATGGTTTGGGCCTTAATTTATTTTACTTAGGTGGCGCCCGTGGCCATATGCAGAATTCAAGTCGAATTTCGACAAATAATAAATAAGGAAGGCTTGTAAAATGCTTACAATGTACATTTAGGCAAAAGTAAAACTCATACCATCCAGGCCAAGGAGTCAATGCCATCTGACAAGCATGCATGGATGGGCCCTGCACACGGCTGCACGAACTGCATGGCCGCGGCCTCTCCGAATTTTTTTGATTTTTAGATTTATTTATTAAAAGATTTGCAAAAATAGATTTTTGTTTCAAAAAATTGCAAAAATAGACTCCCGCCGCCCTCTGGGAGGGCGATTTTTCCCCCAGGGCGGCGATTTTATACGTGGCCGACGGCCGTCAGCCATTTTGCACCGGCCCCCGGCCTCCCAAAACCGCCCTCACAGAGGGCGGCAAGGGGGCCTCCCTGCAAAATGGCCCCGGGGGCCCGCCATTTTACAGGCGGCTCCCTTTGCCGCCCACTGGAAGGCGCGGTTTTTGGCTTGCCGCCCAACTCGAGGGCGGTATTTAGCGTTAATATAGTCCACCGGTCCGGACCTTATCCCGGACAGTCCCGGACCAATATTCCGAAAAAAAAAGAAAAAATTGATTTAGAAAAATTAATTTTCGAAATCAATTTTTATGTGACTACCGGCTGCCGTCACTATTTCCTAGGCGCATACTATCGCCGCTCCTGGCCGTGCATCCTCACACAAGTAGTTGCTGCATCGCTAGTTGGATATAATAGGTTTGTATGATAGTTAATGTGTGTTTTTTATCAACTCGCTCGGGAATGTACTTTCGTCGTGAAGTTGACACTCGAAAATTCATATTTTTGATCAGAAAATTCTTCAGGTCAGAAACGTAGATCGTGAGGAATACGTCGTTTGATCGATGGCGTTTTAAACGAAGTTAAAGTGGTTTCATCAGGTAAACGTAGAATTAATAAAACATTATCATACAACAGACAAACTATTACAGACACAAAGTACTACGGGCCGACCGTAACTCTAGCTCTTGACTTCCTACCTGCGCTCTGCACCTGTCCTTGGGAGTACGTCAACCGTCCTGGTGGTACAGCACGGCAGCGCGGGTCGTCTGCACGGGTGTGGCAACTGGTGCGGTCCTGTGTCTGTGGTGGCGGAGCTCCCTTCGAGTGCGAGCAGCTAGTATCTCATGGATTCCTCGCCTCGTCTCGTCTGTAAGACGAAAAAGCGGACACCAGAGGGGGGGGGTCGTGAATGGGAGCCTCACGAAAATTCACCGAAAGTAATTCGAGAAAAATTTCAGATAAACCATTGGAGAAGGAAGAACAGAACCAACAGCCAACCAAACAATGAAAAATTATGAGAAGAATTTAACGAGCAGTAAAACCACAGCAGCAGGTACCCTTCTCCTTATGCAATCTGGGCGACCAATGAGATGGCTGCAGGCCATACAGCAGCGGGACCCGCGAGGATTGAAGCCCCCTCCTGCTCCCCGCACGTCGCACAGAAGAGCGGCAGCAGCACCCTCGCGCACCCCCTGGCAAGGTTACCTAGATTGATTTGTTCCCTGCCAGCAGAAAACAGAAACAAGACGAGATGCACACATAGAAAAAATTCACGAATACGAATGATTAAACCGAGTGAATGTTCTACAAGATTGCATCTAGCCTCCGCCCAATCGTCCTCCTCTCTTGATTGGAGAGATCAATAAAAATCTTCTCCCTAGACTTGAAAGACCTAGGCTAGATCGAGAGAGAAGGTGTGGTTCCCTGGAACCTAGGCACGGGTATGTTCACATGAAATAGTATCTCGCCCCAAAATTTCCAAAAAGCCCCACCTATCAACCCTAGGTGCCACATATTTATATCTCCAAAAAGGTGGCCCACCTAAATTACAAGACTGTCATTACGCGACGTAAAACGACACGTAATGGCATGATAATCATATCCAATCAATCACATCCTCATGGCAAATTCCGCGATGTTCGCGATCCCTCCCATCTCCACGATGTGATCTCGCGATGTCGCCGCACGACCATCCGAAATCATATCGCGATCGCTGGAAATTTCCATCTCTGGCCACGCCGCCGCACGAGCGTCGCGGTACGTCCTTGGTTTTGTGGCTTCAACAAGAAACCGTCCACCGACGTCCTCTCTGCCGTGTAGCCAGATACAGTAGACGTACACGCACAATCTCTGTCCCTCGAACGCGAGCGTCGAACCACCCTTCACCGCCCGCGGTTCATCAGCATGGCATCCTATCCCCGTTCTTCACAGATCGCCGTATGATTAGTCTCCACCTGTCACTGCAACCACAGCCTGCAAAGACACGTCCACACGCACACCGTGTTGTCAATCACTCATCACAAGGCCTAGCCCACGGGCATCTCAATCTCCCTTGATGAGTGCATTGACAACACCACACTCACAAATTCATAGAACTATAAAATCAAAACAGAAGAAGAAAGAAAAGAACAATCTTGATCCCAAAGACTGGGCTAGGCTCGACACGATCAAGACAAATAAAAGAGCAACTCGAACAGCTCCAAAAACTGATTCCTCCTTTCTCCCTCAAAATCAGCAATTCATTTGCAAAAATCTGGCCACAACTCAACCTCCCCTGAAATCAAGCATTATCCCAAAAGCAATTCAGGAAAAAATAGCTCCCTGCAAAAGTGAATTTGTGCCACTCATTCTCCCCTTGTTGACAAGACACTCTATCAAGTAAAATGCAAGAATCCATTCTGAGAATACATGAGAAGGCGGCACATGTAGAAGCTTCAGAAACATATATAAATACTTATAAAAGCTAACCAGTGACACTCGCCATCAAAAAGGAGCAACACAATGCATGACCAATACGAATTTAAAGTCTGAATCTTTTGAAAACCAATGGCAGGCAAAAACATGCAAGTTCAAACTCAGTACCAAGCTGAAGGCAAAACATATAGCAAGCTCACACGACGGTTCACAAAAAATCAAGCAAAGTTCCACTACAAACGCTTCAGTCAGGTCTATGCCATGAGAGACAAACCGTGGCACACACGTCACTGCATCTCGGGCAAGCTGTGAGTAACCAACTTAGGCTGCCAATCAAAAGCACCAGTCCTTATATAAATATCCCAATTTTTCAGCATCTCATTTTTTGAAAATTAATATCCAATTTTTACATGCTGAATATAACCCATTTTTCTTTTGGTGTCCCTGCTGATCCGGGATCTTTTGACAGCCCCTGGACTATAGAGTGCCCGGATCATGTGTGTCTTTGCGACACGAAGGAACTTTTGCCTTCCATAGGCCAAAAGAAGCTACATTTGCAGTGATAAAGTCTTTGACTCATTGCAAGAAAGTCAGCAACCGAACCATGAGCAAGATATACGTCAAGAATTAACAAGACACTAATCCAGAAAAAAATGCAGTGCCTAACACAAGTATTAAGTGAATATATGTGCTGTTTTGAAAACAAAATTGGTCAAGCAAAGCATTACAACTTCTCCAAAAGCATCGGTCAAACTAGCAAAAACAAGTATAAGCATATGGAACCGAAGCAACTTACAATGATACTAGAATGGATAACACCCGAACTCACCACGCAAGCGTGCAAACGTGGTTTGATCGAGAGGTTTAGTCAGAATATCAGCAAGTTGCTGACTTAGTATCAATGTATTTAAGCTCAATGTCCACCCTTCTCAACATGATCCCTCAGAAAATGATGACGAACCTCAATGTGTTTTGTCTTAGAATGAAGGACAGGATTCTTTGCAAACTAATAGCGCTAGTGCTGTCACACAAGAGAGGAACGCGAGGAAACGACAAACAAAAATCGCGAAGGGTAGCTATCATCCATAAAAGCTGAGAACAACAACTAGCAGCAACATACTCGGCTCTGTAGTAGATTGAGCAACATTGGATTGTTTTCTAGAGGACCAGGAACAAGCGAAGAACCCAAAAACTGGCAAGTACCCGAGGTAGACTTTCTATCCAAACGACACCCAGCAATCAGCATCCGAATAACCGCACAAAACTGAGAGTCGAAGCAGCAGAGTACCAAAGAACCAAATTCAGGAGTAAATCGAAGATACCTCATTATGCGCTTCACCGCCTGACGATGAGAAGTCTGGGGGACGCCTGAAACGAGCGCACAGACACACAGCAAGGTGTATATCCGGCCTCGTCGCAGTCAAGTACAACAGTGACCCGATCATGCTTCGATATTCTTCTGATCCACGGGCTCTCCATCCTCATCAGCATCCAACGCTGCACACGTCGGCATGGGCGTAGAGATTGGCTTTGCATCATCCATACCAAACTTCTTTAGGACATCCTTTGTATACTTTTCCCTGATGCACAATGTACCTTCCGAAGTTTGTTTTATTTGTAAGCCCAGAAGAACTTCAGCTCGCCCATCATAGACATCTCAAATTCTTTGCTCATCACATCTGCAAATTTCTTAACAAGAGCAGGAGAAGAACCACGAAAAATGATATCATCCACGTATATCTGTACTATTAATGTGTCATTGCCTTGCCTGAGGAGAAAATAAAGTTTTATCAACAGAACCCATTTTGAACCCATTCTTAAGCAGAAAATTTTTCAATCTAGCATACCAAGCACGAGGTGCTTGTTTCAAACCATATAAAGCCTTTTGCAACTTAAAAACACGATCAGGATAATTTGGAAGCTCGAACAGGAGGTTTGTTTAACATAAACTTCTTCTTCTATGTACCCGTTCAGAAAGCACTTTTCACGTCCATTTGATAAAGCTTTATAACCACGTGAAGCAGCAAATGCAAGCAAAATACGAATAAGCTTCTAAACGAGCAACAGGAGCAAAAGTTTCACCATAGTCAATACCTTCTTTTGACAGAAACCTGAGCCACCAATCTGGCTTTGTTTCTGACAACAAGACCATCTTCCTAGTTTGTTCTTAAAAACCCATTTGGTTTCCAATTGGTTTACAAGAAAGAGGTGGATCACCAAGAACCCAAACTGATTACGTTCGAAATTTTCTAACTTCCTCATGCATGGCATTGACCCAGTTAGAATCAGATATGCGTGTCCAACATCGGGGTTCAAAAGAGGCAACAAATGCAGAATGCACAAAAACACAGTGATGACGAGATTTATACCTTGTCGTGCGCTCATGCAAATTACCTATCATCTGTTGAGGTGGATGGTGACGCTGGAATATGTGTGGTGCAGTCTTCTGTGAAATTTTCCTCCCCTCAACTGCAGGTGTATCATCAACAGTAGACGAAGCTGGCAGGCTCAGCGGTAGACGTATGTGTCGGCGACGGGTCCATCCTCCAGTGTAGTGGAGGGCACCTCCTCAGGCTGTGGGGTAGGCGCGGCCTGCACCTTTTAGCTCATTTCGTCGTCGTCGTCACATCCATCTGCCTCTTCCTCATCCTCAAAATGTCCTGCCCAATCTCATCATCACCTGCACACTCAAAAAGCAGAAGAGAGACAAGGCATCGTCTCGTCGAAGGTGACCTCACATGTCTCCTCGATGCGGTTAGTGTCCAAATTAAGCACACGGTACGCTCGCCCCTTGCAATGCATACCCCAAAAATAACCATCAGAAGAACGCGATTCAATTTATCCAAATTTCCTTTTTCAGAATAAAACACTTGCAACCAAAAACTCGAAAGTGGGAAACTCTGGGAGGTCTACCAAATCTCAACTCATAAGATGTTTTCCCAAAACACTCTCAGAAAGATGCGATTTTGCCACATAGCAAGCGGTGTTGATTGCTTCAGCCAAAAACGTCTAGGAGTTCTATGTTCATCAAGCATTGTCCTAGCCATCTCAACAAGCGTACGATTTTTGCGTTCAACAACACCATTTTGGGGAGGAACATAAGGTGAGGAAAACTGATGATCAAGACCATGTTCGAACAAAAAGCCTTCATACGAGCATTCTTGAATTCCTTACCGTTGTCACTGCGAATCGCTCTAACGACATTATTTGATAACTCGTTTTTCAGCTTTAGAACAAGATCATGAATATGCGAAAAAGCCTCATCTTAGATTCTAAAAAAGAACACCCATGAGAATCGAGAAAAATCGTCCACAACGACGAGCACATACACTTCCACCAGCAGACCGAACACGGGCTGGACCAACAGTGTCCATATGTAACAGCTCACCTGGACGTTCTGTCATCACCTGAGTCACAGGTGCATGAGGAGCAGCAACCATTTTTCCATGTTTGCAGGGAGCACAAATCAAATCCTTTTTCAAACTTGAGTTTTGGGCAAACCATTCAATCAAATCCATCGAACTCAAGCGGCAAAGCAAATCAAAGCTCAAGTGGCCCAAGCGACGATGCCACTTCCAAATCAGGAGAGAACCATGAGCAACTAAACAGCGAGTCTTACCAAAAGATTTTGAAAAATCAACCATGAAAATCCGTCTAAAGGGAGAAATCTTGCAAACAAGGTTACCAGCAGAAATCAAGAACTTGGCGAATTCCTTTTCTTAAAACGCACCTCAAAATCATCCTCAAGAAGTTGTGAGACAGAAGCAAATTTATAAATGCAAATTTTTTACCAACGCAACGTCCTTTAGCGTGAATTTCTCGGTTACCTTGATACTGCATGCGCCACGACCTTACCTTTACTATTATCCCCAAATGAGTAATGTTTTCTTTTACGCTCGCGGGGGTGAGACTGGAGAACCATCTGTCATCTCCGGTCAATGTGGCGCGAACAACCGAGTCCATTATCCATATGTTCTCCTCGCCTCCGACCTGCAGTCAACAACGAGAGCAAGAGTGAGCTAATGACTCAACACTGGGGTTTAGGATAGTGCAATAAAAACCAGTGCTGAGCCACTTGCTCAAAAGAAGCATTAGCGAAATCAAAGCTCTCAAAAGAAGATGAGAACCACGAGGGAAAAACGTGGCCTGTCATCCCTATGATGTGCAGAGCACGAGTACGTGAACGAAAATCAGAATAGAGAAAAATAGGTTCACGTCTCAAATTACGACGATCATGGACACACACGTGCAGGGTACCACTCACGTCGTTCAGCACGCATCCTCCGAAAACAAAACTCATAAAGATGACCATCACGATCGCAAAACTCACAATGGTAAAGATTACGTGCAGGAGCAAAAACGATGTTTTTAGCCTTAAAGCCAGAAGAAACCAAAAATCAGGCTTTAGTCATAGTGGAATGATCACATGAAGAATCAGTTGCTTAGCAATCTGTGCAACCCTTGAAGTGTTTTGGTTTAGGCACCCAAACCTGCTTTTTAGGGGGCAGATCTGGACGTCTCACAACCAACCCATCAGAGGTGACACCTGAACCCCTTCCTTAGGAGGTGGTCCAGTATATTTAGCCAAAGGTGGATCCTTTTCAATCAACAGGTGGTCCACTTTTTCTCACCAAAAACATGTTTTCAAATCATAACCAAGACAAAACGCTCACACGTTTTTTAATTTGAGCAATAACATACCAATCTGGGGTTCACGAATCGAACACCAACCAAGAATAATTCTCAAATGCTTATTTTTTCCTCTTCCAAATCAGCAAATTTAGCCCTTAATCATTAAGTTCAGCAACAAAAAGTCGGGCAAGTTAAGCATGACTTGCAAAACCGCGACAAGTATGTTTTCCAACTTAACAACACATGATTTTTTAGCAATATTAATTCAGATTGTAAAGCTGGACAGTTCGAGCAATCCGACAGATCAGGACAAAGTGTGTTTTTCAAGATCTTTAACCCGGCATCAAGGCATTATCCAACTCAATTTTCAGAAGCGGGCAAGAAACACAAACAGCAAAATTGAATGAGAACGATTTTTTCAATTCAGCATTAAGTTTATCTCGCTCATCACAATAGAAGCATATTTGGTTTGCAACTCTGAATCGAAATCATATGAATTGAGCATTCTTCACATTCAGCAGGTTCAGCAGGAGTAGATGCAGCATTTTTAAAGCAGCTAACTCAGCACAAAGTTATCATATTCAGTCTTAAGTTTTGCCGAAACTTTATTATGCTTATGAACAATTTTAGTTAATTCTGCAATTTTTTGTTCTGCGGGAGTTTCTACCTCATCATCAGAAGATTTGTCATTGTTGTTGTTGTCAGTCGCTGCATCATCCTCCAAGCATCGTGCAAATCCACCATCAACATCAGCGTCGGCGATGAAGCAAAGTCCGTCCCGTCTTCTTCTTGGGCGCCTCGTCCTCAGCGTCTGAATCGCTGGAGTCCGACGAGCCCTCTGAAACAAAATTACCAAGAGAAGAGAAAAAGACATGTGCCGCCTTAGCAACCTGCTTGTCAGAGTGTTTTTGACTGCCTTTCTTCCAACGCTTGTCCTTCTTCTTCTTCTTTTCCTTGTACTGCTCCTGACGCCTGGAACTGTTGCCCTGCTCAAAAGATCTCACTTTGTTTGGGCAGTCAGCAGCGAAGTGGCCTCGCTCACCACAGTTGAAGCATCCATCGGCCCGTTCTTCTATTTCGCCTGTTTCTCATATACGCGCTGAACTTGTTGGAGAGCAGTACAAGCTTGGATCATCGTCCAGCACCTCCAACTCCTCATCTGCAACATGGCACAAAGAAGACAACGCAAAACTGGGAACATTTGGATTTAGCATTAGTGTTAGTCTTATTCCCCAGAAATCAAAGCCATCGAATATCAAAGAAGAAGGCAGCTGTGGGATTTTTCAATTTGGCGTTTAGAGATGATTTCAATTTCCTTTGATTTGAGTTTTACTGTAAAGCTGATCAGTAGTAAGAGTATCGTAACCAGCAGATTTCAGTGATCGCTTCAACTTTCATCTCCCACTCGTCAGTAAGTGAATGCAACAATCTGAGAGCCCTCGTATGATCATCATAAGGCATATTATTATTCAAAGCTCTCATCTTATTCACAAATCACTTGAAAATCGAGCAAACATGTCATCGACGGACTCACCAGGCAACTGGCAAAAGGCATCAAACTCTTTTCGATAAATCTCAAATTTTTGGTTTTTCACAGTGTTGGAGCCCTCATGATATTTTTTAAGTTTATCCCAAATCTTGTAAGCGAGCTCTTCACTGGAAACCCGATCATATTCAGATTTGCAAATTGAAGACTGCAAATAGCAAAGCGCGATGATTTGTTTCCAAAAGCTCGATCTCAGCGGCTTCAGTCGGATCCTGAGCTGGAATCACATATGTATCATTCTGTGTGGATTTTCCATAGCTTCAGCGACTTGCCTTTGAGATAGTTTGTCCATGCGCGATTTCCAGTAGTCATAATCCGTGCCATCGAAGAACGGAGCGCGAGTATCAAATTCTCGCTGGTCGCCATGGTTTTCAGCACGATTAAGATATATAGAAAACTAAACCTGCTCTGATACCAATTGTAAGATCGAAAAAGCGACCAGAGGGGGGGGGGTGAATGGGAGCTCACGAAAATTCAACGAAAGTAATTCGAGAAAAATTTCAGATAAAAACCAATTGGGGAGAAGGAAGAACAGAACCAACAGCCAACCAAACAATGAAAAATTATGAGAAGAATTTAACGAGCAGTAAAACCACAGCAGCAGGTACCCTTCTCCTTATGCAATCTGGGCGACCAATGAGATGGTGCAGGCCATAACAGCAGCGGGACCCGCCGAGGATTGAAGCCCCCTCCTGCTCCCTGCACGTCGCACAGAAGAGCGGCAGCAGCACCCTCGGGCACCCCCTGGCAAAGGTTACCTAGATTGATTTGTTCCCTGCCAGCAGAAAACAGAAACAAGACGAGATGCACACATAGAAAAAATTCACGAATACGAATGATTAACCGAGTGAAATGTTCTACAAGATTGCATCTACCTCCGCCCAATCGTCCTCCTCTCTTGATTGGAGAGATCAATAAAAATCTCTCCCTAGACTTGAAGACCTAGGCCTAGATCGAGAGAGAAGGTGTGTTCCCTGGAACCCTAGGCATGGGTACTGTTCACTGTGAACAGTATCTCGCCCAAAAATCCAAAAAGCCCCCACAATCTCAACCTAGGTGCCACATTTATATCTCCAAAAAGGTGGCCCACCTAAATTACAAGACTGTCATTACGCGACGTAAACGACACGTAATGGCATGATAATCATATCAATCAATCACATCCTCCATGGCAAATTCCGCGATGTTCGCGATCCCTCCATCTCCACGATGTGATCCTCGCGATGTCGCCGGCACGACCATCCGAAATCATATCGCGATCGCCGGAAATTTCTCACTCTGGCCACGCCCGCCGCACGAGCGTCCCGGTACGTCCTGGTTTTGTGGCTCAACAAGAAACCGTCCACCAACGTCCTCCCGCGTGTAGCCAGCTACATAGAACGTACACCGCACAATCTCTGTCCCTGAACGCGAGCGTCGACCATCCCTTCACCGCCCGCGGTTCATCAGCATGGCATCCTATCCCCGTTCTTCACAGATCGCCGTAGATGATTAGTCTCCCCTGTCACCTGCAACCACAGCCTGCCAAGAGACACGTCACACGCACCTGTGTTTCATTCGCTCATCAACAGGCACTAGCCCACGGGCATCCATCGTCCTCTAATCGTCCCCCTCGAAAGGACCCGGTGCCCAACCGCTGCCGGTGGCGCCTGCGTGGAGGGAGCCAGCGGCCCAGCAAACATCGAGGTGTGAGTGGAACAATGACACCAAATTATGATTATTTGCAATGAAATTTGCAAGAGAAGTAAACTTTGATATAACCTGAAGGGACCTCTCTTGGTGGCAGACCGGGGCAGCTTGCATGCCCAGTCTGCACGTGTGGTCGTGTTGGTACACTCCATGCGGTCGACGTGCAAGCTCCAGAGGGATGTAAGGTACGGTG